>JACXGK010003426.1:0-34036 GCA_016801125.1 Novumbra hubbsi | reverse complement strand
TCTCCCCCTCCACGTCTCTCGAAAGGGAAACACTGGAAAAAGGGCCATTTGGCATCGATTAGGAAAGAGTCAGAATTAGGGAGGTGGGAAGAGGAAGAGGAATACCACAGGGGAACACATGTATCTGTAGCCGCGACACCCTTGAGTCCCTCTAATTTCCACCTCGAAGAATTTGCTGTATGTGCTCCCACATGCCAGTAGGTTTCAATCAGACGGTAAATGAATGGCAAGGCTGTGTCTTCCTCTCTCTATCACTCTGTGTGCGTTTTAGTTTGTGTGTGTGTTTATGGGTACTCTCCGCACTTCGAAGTTGTAAACAATATTTTCTCTGTGACATTTATTAAAATGCAGTAATAATGTAGATGCATTTTAGGTTCAGCATGATGAACATGATACATTTTGACTGTGAATACTCCCGTGACTACTCCTGTGAATACTCCCGCGAATACTCCTGTGAATACAGTTGGAACACAAAAAGAAAACAATATGTTGTGATGTTTTAACAGCGGGGGCCCAGTGTTGTAATTGGATTAACAAGGAATACATTTCACATTACAATCACTGAAGTAGCACGATATATTACCGGTATGTGAGTACACAGAACAAATGATGCAGAACGCTTTTGAACATGACATGATCCTAATGGAAAAACAAACCATCTCGACAATTATCTTGCATTTCTCTATGGTGAGCAACAAATTTCTTATTTAAATATTCTAGTCACCTCATTATAGATAATTCGTAAATAGAACCAAAGGGAACATCCGAATTGTCTCATGTGGTCTTCATATCAGTATTTATCAAAAAAGAATCCTGGCCCAGAGTTTATTTTAGCTGTAATAACTTTCATTCTGCACCCTGCAGCCTTTGTAAAACTGTTTACAGTGAGGACACTGAGAATCATGCCTAAGTCTCCTAAAGCCGGCATTCGTAACCCACCTTTGAGTCAATTTAATACGTATAAATATATCAATTTCACTATGGAACCTAGTCAAATATTTAGTTCAGTGGTTTTCTCCTCATATAATGTCAAATTGTTGCAAGCTGTTGCACTTGGAAAATGTTTGCTCAGAATGCTATTCTTCTACACATAAATCACGGCTAAATGCTGAATCTAAATGACTACAGACAGATAATTTATACTTGGCCTTCCTCCTCAACTCCAATAAGCCTCGCTTCGCAGTTTTATGGGCGACTGTCATTATTTGTTGACGGTTGTTCATCATTTCATTTTTTTTTTTTATTGTACCTCACTTTTTGGTCACTTTCTCTCTTTCTGTTTCTCTCCCTCAAGATGTGGCCACCATGAAATTAGTTTAGGAGTGTAAATGCGCAAGAAAGAACGATGGCCTAGCATTGAACAATGAGTTGGTGACATGTTACAGTGCTTTCAGTAATTCATGGTTCGGTGTGAATATCTGAGTGTCTGTCAGTGTTGTCTATCTGTCTGCCCGCGTATGCAATGCTTAACACTATCCCCCCATTGTCTAAGCTTCCACCCCAAACAGATAATAAACATCTAGAGGACTTTTATTTGATGTGATACTATAAATTTTATGGCTCTCGTTGTTCTAACCATTTTGCTATTAGCATTCCACTGCAGGATCTTCTAACCAAAATCAGGATCCTGGTTGTACCTGTCCAAATCCAAAGTGATGTGTTCATCCTCTTCAGTAAATAACAGGACAGTTTCCTGCTGTATCACCAACGGAGCAGATCGGAGAGTCAAGCAGTGAATTCCGGGTTTCACCCAATAGCAGAGGTCTTAAAGGCTACTGAGCTGGAGCTATTGAATACTTATCCCTGTGCTGTTGCTGTCTCCTGTCAGCGCTAACCCAGTCCCGGTAGGGTTCTGTGGGGGTATATGGTCCGGACCACTCGACCGCTAAACTCCTAGTGCCGGGCCCCAATGAGGCCCCCACTGTGGCTCCTCCCCGGCCGCATCCTGGGGTCCCACGCCACAATGTCTGCCTCTCGGCCCCAGCAGGGACTCACTGGGACCAGGCCTAAAGCTCACAGAGGGGTGCTGTGCCGACTCAAAGGGCCTAAGGACCTCTCCGAGTTACCCCTCCAGGAGATGACTTTCATTAAGGAAAAATAGTCCTCTTGTATTGCCTGACTGGAGACTGTTTGTTTATACAGGGCGGATCAGACATCATGTTTTAATGTGGACAGTAAGCCTTCTTAAAGCCCGCACGTAAACCAGGGGCTTGATGTCGTAGATAGCCTCTAGAGATCTATGCTCTGTTTGATGAGGGGAAATAGGCCGTACGAGCGACTGATATGAAATATGGTTTTGGTGGTCGATGTAATCTTTAGGTTCTGTAGGGCAACAGTAGATCGTTTCGTTAGCCTATAGAGCATTATTACATTTATTTTTCTGTGCAGGATGTTATAAATCTACAGGTCCTATAGCATTCATTCAAACATGTTTCCTGTGCTGGATGTTAAAGATCTACAGGTCCTATAAAACTTGTTTAAATATGTTTGGTTTATTTGATTTCACAGAAATGGATAGCCCATTAAGCTGTGTTAGATTAGCTTGTCTGCATTTGAGTGATATTATTACTTTCTCTCTCAGTGCATACTAATACATATGTACATACTAACACATATGTATATGTATATATATATTTATTTATCAACATACAAACGTTATGTTAATGTTATGTAATTTATTTAGATACTATAGATACTCCAGACAAATGAAAGAAAACACCTGAATAAATTAGGAGGAACATAATGAATACTGATGCTTTAATACAGGTGTTCTGGATGACACTGTTCAGCAGTTAACAAGTTCATGCCCAGATACTTTGGCGCTGTTCTGCTAGCTCTTGTCGGACCCACTCCATGCAGAGACCCACACTGTCGTTTTTTCCTTTATGTTGTCACCGCCTGTGTACATTTACCTACCGGTAGCCTATGGTATTAGATGACATGTTATACATATAGATACCCTGTAGCATTCCATTCAATATGTTTCCTCTGTCTGATAACACAGATCCGTCTAGCCTACCGAGGGCCTTCCAATGTGTTTGTATTTAGAGGTTACTGTAGGGGTAATCCTCACCTGCGGACGCCGGATAATAGTCTAATGGCCCTATTGAACTTCTGACGCGTCACACTTTTATCGTTCAGCGATGAGTTAAGAGGTCTCCCAGGGATGTAAGTCGATAACTTACCCCGTCTTACCTCTCTGGCTTGCCGAGTCATGGACTCAATAGATCAGCGTTAATTATGTCGTGACCTTCCTCCCAACCAAACCATCCCAACCCCACTGAAACGCCATTTATCCCCATGCGCCACGCAGCTCCGCTGGGCCGATAATGGGCAAGGCCGAACGCAGATTAAAGCCAATTTGGATGGTCGGGTCTTGAAGCTTCGCAGGCACGGGTAGGCAGCTTACGGCTGAACTAACTGGGATACATTCTGCTGTATTCCCTCTCAGTGTGTGTGTGTGTCTCTCTCTCTCTCCCGTCTCTCTCCTTCTCTTCCTGCCTCTCTCTCTCTCTCCCTTCTCCTGTCTCTCTCTCCCCTGTCTCTCTCTCTCCTCCTGTCTCTCTCTCCCTTCTCCTGTCTCTCTCTCTCCTCCTGTCTCTCTCTCCCTTCTCCTGTCTCTCTCTCCCTTCTCCTGTCTCTCTCTCTTCCTGTCTCTCTCTCGCTGTGTCTCTCTCTCCCTTCTCCTGTCTCTCTCTCTTCCTGTCTCTCTCTTCCTGTCTCTCTCTCTCTCTCTCCCTTCTCCTGTCTCTCTCTCTCTCTCCCCTGTCTCTCTCTCTTCCTGTCTCTCTCTCTCTCTCCCTCTGTCTTTTTTTTGTCTGAGAAACAGTCCGATGCTTTGCTGAGTGGTAGGAACCCAAAGAACCTAAATCAAACCTGCATGTGCGCGTGTCTATGTGCGCGTGTCTATGTGGCGCGTGTACGCATACATTTCTGTACTTTTTCAAACTCTCCTGGAGATGCCATCGGTAATGGGAGCCTACCCCCCTCCATTGAACTTCCATTTGTCTCATTAGCCCATTAGCCCAAGGTTTAATCGCAGGATGTCGTAAAATGATTTGGTCTATGACTAATGATAATATTTCTTCCCACAAATTGTCGGAAACAAAAGCAAAACGACGGCTTGTTGTTGTCTTTGATGCTTTGATGCTATGTCTGGGCCACAGCTTTTCGGCCTAGCCGGCTACCTACCTCTCCGTAGGTCGACATAATTGCCGTCCTGCGAGATGGCGAGGAATTAGGGTATCTCACGGCACGGCAGGATAACAAACATGAGTCATTTCACGGCTGTTGAGTCATTTAGAATCCAACATCCTGTTGATGATAATGGGAGTTGGACGACCGAAACGGATCGTTTTGCTCCCATTGTAGCTACCGGCTGTGAACAACTCCCTTGGGCAATGGTCAATTAATATAAGGGAAGAAACGAAACGGATGGAGAAATCCACTCAAGGTATGTACAAAGTTGTTATCACAGTTAAAACCAATGCCACCATCATAACATAACCCACCGTGTTGTGCTGACGAAATCCAGGACAACCCATATTACTGCCTCGGGTCGAAGGTCAAATTAAAGGGACGGGGGAGGGAACGCAGAGAACTCTTCTAGAATGAATTCCATTCGGCAACCCTTAGGTTGTCCCCTAGGGGGCAGCATACCTAAGAGACTCCCACACAAACTCTGCTGTATGTGGTCAAAGGCGCCGGGTTCGCTGCGGAGAGCCCTGCTTTGGGCCAGTGTCTAAAGGCCTTAACTCATTTCAGATCCCTAATTACAAACCTCTGCCCCTCCCCTGTATCACCGGACCCAGGTTATTTCACCGTTGTCTAATTACTTTTCAGCTCGATAACAATGCTAAGGAAATAAAACACGGCGATAAGTTATGATAGAGTCCCAACGATACCATCTTAGAACAGCATGCCACAGGGATAGTGTTTCAATCATCATCAAAGCCAGGTCCCTGTGTGTGTGTGTGTGTGTGTGGGGAGGATGTGTCGATGCACTGACTCCGTTTAAGGAGACATTCCCATCTGGCGCCAGTGTTGAGGGAACCCACTGTGACACACAACAACACACACAGACTCAGGTCAACCCCGACCTCACCCCCCAGGCTGGGCGGACTCTTGTCTGCTCCTCTCTCCTGCTCTGGCTCTCCTCCTGTTTCTCCCTCTAGCTCTATGTTCTACTCGTCCCTTTTCTATCTCTCTCCCTCTCCAACTCCTGCTTTGTTTTTCCCTTCCTCCTTCGTCTCTCTTTTCTGTCTCTTGTCTTTATATTCTGTCTCCCTCTACAGTATGTCTCTTTTCTATCTCTTGTCTTTATATTCTATCTCCCTCTATAGTATGTCTCTTTTCTATCTCATGTCTTTATCTTCTGTCTCCCTCTTCAGTATGTCTCTTTTCTATCTCATGTCTTTATATTCTGTTTCCATCTTGAGGATGTCTCTTGTAATTTTATGTCTCTCTCCTACCTTATATTGGTTGTTTATTCTGTTTCCATGGCATCTTACCTGCCTCCTTTCTCCTGTTTACCCGGCATCGTTTTACACCTTTATTTGTCAGCGGTCTCGAGAGAGAGACCTACGTTTGACACGTTTCGTCACCCTCTGTCTTACACACACACATCACATTCTCCTCCGTTCTGCGTGACAACAGAAGAAAAACCAGAGGAATTTGATTATGGCAAACATCGCAGGCTAATGCCTAAATGACTTTTGGCAAAAGACCGCTCGCAATCTACTGGGGAATGTGGAGCCCCCAAAAAGTCAGGACAAATTAAAAGCCAACCTGCTATTTTACTGTGGAGATCTGTTGATGTTGTAAAGTGAGGAAACGGGACTGGCGGCCTTTACGTGACTACCCAGCAGAATTTATATGATTTTCCCTCCAGCTCCAAATCTCAACCTCCTTGGCATAAGTTGCTATGCTTTGACCAAGCATGGGGTCTGTAAATGCCCTAATAAATACTTTTTAACACTAATGTAGTTCCATGCCCTAGGCCAAGCGGCTTCCAAAGCATGTCACTCAGCAACTGCATGTGAAGGCAGGAGAGAGAGAGAAAAAAATCCCAACAAAGCCTAAACTGGGCGTAATGTCGATTTAATTAACAGGCACACAGACGCGGACACACACACACACGAACACACACATGCAGAAAACATGCATAAATCCACACACATCTTAGACCGACGGTGTGAAACTATGCGAGTGTAAATGAGATGCAGACAGCCTCACAGCAGAGCGCCTTACAGACACAGTAAAGAGAGATGGAGAGAGAAACGGAGAGAGAGGAATGAATAGGATACTGCTCGGTTCTGAATAGCTAAGCTGGGGTTTTAAGAAAATGCATACCAGTCATCCATAATGCATCCCAGTCATTATACATACCAGTCGTCTATAAGAAATGAACAGGGAACATAACTGACACTGTCAGTTCTTTGGATTTTAGGTCAGTGACCTGAACATTAGTTTTGCTCCTCATCCAAGTGAGTTTTCCCAAACCACTTTTCAGGTGTACCTTTTTATTTGCTTTTGTAACGTACTCCCACTTAAACACTGTAAATTGCTGGTCAATGTCTGAAACGGTTAATAAAGCATCGCAACCTAGCATGTCTTCTATAAACAACAATAAAGCCACGACAACGAGTCCCAGATCCTGAATGAGAAAGTTTAACACTTTATTGAGGCCATGAGAACAGATGGATCTGAAATAACCATTTGGCACTCAGAACACAACGAGGTTTATGAACGCTGCAGGGGTGATTGGTCACACAATGACACAGCTAGTACCACATTTATATTTACAACACGGTGAAAACACTGCACATTTTATTGTTATTACGAATAATGTTGAAATTTGATATGATTTCCCAAATATATTGTTTTCATTTCATGAAAATCTCTAGCAAAAATGCAGACACTCTTTACCCCCCAAAAAACAAACGAGTAGCTTAATAAATAAATAGGCACATAATAAATAGACAGATAAAACAAATACTAAAAACCAAAAAGACACAAAAACTTCAGGTAGTTACTGTTATACCAAAACATTATTTATAACTGTCTAGTTGCTAATCTACTACATTCAAAGTCACCTGAAGAAAGCTATGTAAATACCTCTGAATTAAAGTAGACCGGATCCTTGTACACAACAAGTAGTTAAGTCAACTGTTTTTGACAATCAGTTTTTAAATACAATTTATAAAAGCAATGCACACTTTTGCATTGCCTGAATAGGAAAACAATAAGGCTTATTTCACTACATGAAATGCAATACTCCCCTGCTAAAATAAAGGTTGAATAAAATACAATACTGTCCAGGTTTTCCCTGTAGAACATGAATAAATTTAGACATGTAGCAATAATAATTTGAAGACGGCATTTACTAATGACTTGATAATCTACATTCAATTCAGAATAAATTCAAATGACAACCTGAAAACATCTTTCTGATGATGTGATATAGTGAGAATTTCACAGAATCTTTTTATGTTAATTTCTCCAAATGTTCTCACACACACGTTATCCATCCTCACCTCCCGTCTCCTACAGTCACTTGTCTCGGCAAACACACACACGCAACCACACATACACACACACACACACACCCCAACAAGGCGTTGGCAGTCAGTAATAACGCCACAGAGATGAACTACACAGCGAACGAGGTCGAATTCGCTGACACCTAAACAGACTGTTACCCAGAATACATCACAACAACAAAAAACCTGCTTCCCCCCTCCGTTTCTCCATCTCAATCCTCCCTCCTCAACCTCTCCTTTTTGGGGGCTGGAAAATGAAGAACTCCCTCTTATCTTTGTTCCGCCTACTCCCCATCCCGGGCCCCCTTCCTCCCTCACTCCGTCGAACGGCCCGCCCCCTCCTTGACCTTCTCGGCGGGCTCCGGGGCGCCGACCACGGGTAACCAAGGGGACGGGGGAGGCTCGGGGACGACGGCGCCCGCCCTCTTGGCCTGGTTGAGGGAACCCAGGGCGGCGTAGAGGCTGCTGGTGCGCGCCGCCACCGCCGGATCCTGCCGCTGGGCCTCCGTGTAGTACCAGGGGTCCAGGGCCACGGCCGGGGTGCAGTGCTTGTGCTGCGCGGGGGGGGGGGAAGACGGGGAGGTTTTGGGTCAGCACGTTGGGCTACTCGCCTGCCGGGAGTACCGCGGGGCCACCCTCGGGCGAAAGGGGGCGTCGCGCCCCCGCCACTCGAGGCGTTTGCGGTTCAGAACGGAACCCAAACCGGAGTGTCGGGGGGGGGGGGGTGGGGGGGTCTGAGACGGATGACGACGTGGCCTCTTTTTGCGGTCAAACACGGCTGGGTTTCTCTCGGCCGGGAGAGAGGCACACGACTGTCGCCAGGCACCGGGCGGTCTTCCATCATACACAACCTGAGGCCCACCGAACAAGCGCATGGCCGGAAATACCTACCGGCCAGGTAATGTACCTTAGACAACAATCCAGCGCGGTATGCGTTTTAGCTAAGCGGAGACTCACCCCCCCCCTCTATTTTTCGTGTGTCAAACAACCGCGTTAGCAGTCGGAAAAACGCTGGGAGCCACACTGTACCCGTTGACTTCAAAAGCATTTGCCGGAAGGCCCCCTCTACCCAACTCCCTCCCTTCCTCTCGTCTTAAGCCTTTAATCACAGTTTAGTCACGCTCAGCCTTAATTAAAGGCCCCTCTCTGATTCACGGGCGTCCCAATCTACTGCCTGACCAAAAAACCTTGCCTCTCCCGCTTTAAAGACAGGGGGGCATTTAAAGAGCGTAACAGGCGTGGAGCGCTGCCTGAGTACACAATGCCTTTAAGGTGTCATAAGGAGATAATGGCTTCATGTTCCCAGAGACGAGAGACAGAAAGAGCAGGGGAGAATCCTTTAGAAGTCGTTGGTGGGAAAATACGGCGTACACAGAATATAGGTGCACCAGTTGAGGAGTAATGCATGTAAAGACTATAAACGTGGAGGTGGTAATAAGAACGTTCAATACAAGTCCTCTGTTACACCTGAGAGTCCAAAACAGGACACGACACCCCTGCTTGGGTTTCAATTGGTGGTCCACGGACCCCTGATGGCCTGCGGGGGTACTGCCGATGGTCAGTGCGTTTTGAAACGATTTAGAGTGTTAACGGCATCATTTAAAATCAAATAAACATGACTTTGGACAATGCGCTTTGTCAATAATAATACCCCGAAAGGCCTGTGTTTATTAACTGGAATCCTACAGTTGCACTACGACACACTGTTGAGTACATAAGGTTGACTAAACGGTTGACCACAAGAGCCATTGAATGTGATTTGGAGGGAAAGCTTTGGGACTTCTTGTCTGGGACTTAAGAGAATGGATAGAAGCTAGCATTCCGCCCACAGGCTCAGTGAGACAGTCCATGTGTGCTACCTACCTTGAGAAGGAAGCCCTCTGGGCAGATCAGCTGGTCGTACCACAGAGCCTTGTACATGACCAGCAGCAGAAGACACGCCAGGAACCCCAGTGTGATGAGGATCAAGCCAGTGAGCTGGAACACACACACATACAGAAACAAATGACCCATGAAAGGCAGCTCTCTAGCCAGCACTACTGGTTGTACTGGAGTAAATACGTTATTGGGACAAAAGTGGGTGTCGCTTTTGTATGTACTGTAATACCCCTGATAACCCTTTACCTTGACCTTCTCAGACACCTCGTTGTACAGGTTTAAATGAAGCTTCTTGATGCCGGGCACGCACAACTTCTTGTTTCTCTTTGGCTTCAGCTGATATTCCGCTGTGGTCTTCACGATTACCTGCAGAGGAACAGCAGCACGATAACTGAACCAATCTCAGATCACCGAGCTGGAGCTGTGCCTCGGTGGGCCTTATCGATGAAAAACATCTTGTTTGTGTGTGTGTGCGGCTGTGTGAGAGAGATGGTGGAAGGCCGATGGTACAATTGTGTTAAACAAAAGACAGCCACGGCTGGTTTAGAAGTGATGGATGGACGGAACACACATGTAACAAACAGAACATGTGTAACAAACTGAGCTTGTGTAACAAATGGAGCATGTATTACAAAAGTGACATATGTAACAAGCTGAGTTTGTGTAACAAACGAAACCCAGGTAACAAACAGAACATGTGCTATGTGGTGGAACGAGAGTACACACATCGTAATAAACACATTATAAACACACTGACACACACACACACACACAAGTTATTACCTTGTCTGTATACGACTGTTGGAGCTGGTTTACCTCCAGAGGGGTGATGAGGGGAATGTTATCAAAGCCATCGTCCGTAGACTGTTCCTTTTCCAGCTTGTCGGCCAGGTGGCTGCCCAGCTTCACCATTCTGACCCGAGTGAATGATCTGCACACAGATTTAAACAGTGTCCATGAACAGGCGCTGGGTAACGCAGATCTGCCAGGCTCTATCAAACAATCTGGACCAGAATACAGACGGCACTGAATAATTAGGCAGACCACGTTTTTCCACTAACCAGCAATTCAGCCGGTAACTTCATTTATTTTTTTTGATGGATCCATTTGGTGAGTTACAATCAGACGTGGACTGCTTGTGTGAACGAAGTCTTAGATGCCGGGGCACATAACTTGGTTTGGATTAACTGTGTAAGAAGGGTCCTTGCATTATCCACTAGTTGACCGTGTAAGAGTGCAGCTAGTACTGAAATTGAATATAATGTTCCAATTACGGTAATGGGAAGGATGGTGATTATGGTTACGGTGAGGGGCATCGATCAGATGGCCCTGTTTCCTGGTTAATGACTCTGATTGGCTTGTTCGGTAACTCAGAGGTTAGTGTATGACAGCCTTTGTGACCATTACACAAGTTATTTCTCATAAAACCTGGACAAAAATAATTAGGGTCAGGCCCATCCATAGGATGGTCCTGTGGAGCAGGATTAGTTGACACATATTTGGCATCTGTATCTAAATGCAGAATTTCAAAATGGTTTAATAAAGTTAACCGTTTCCAGAATCGTTTTTATCACCCATGCCTCCTCCACAAAATGTTTAGTCTTGAAGTGTCATATTCAATAATTGGACGTTGGACCCCAGCTCTGTGATATGACTAGATATTTCAGTCCAATAACTTTAACACAATATCTTTAGGTTTCTGAAATTTAAACATAAACATAGAAGAAAAATTATTTTGGGATTTGTCAAATGCTTATCATATCAAAACCAATTCATAAAATATTATTTGTTGAAACTACAGATAAAATATTATGAAGCCCTAAGAAATGCCCCACTATCATAAATATGCCAACTTTGTACGCCAACAAATTATTTTTTCAATTATGCTTTTTGACGCAAAAGGTCAATTTCGCATCAACAATCCACCCTCCAGGGAACCATTACTTGGATTAAATAGCGTAACATCTCACAAATCATGTTTCATTTGAGCCCTTTTAGGTGTACTGAGCAATACATTCCAACTAAACGGCGCGCAGTTCAATATGAAGTCCTATTCGTGTTAGTCCGCGTTGTGAAGACTTCACAATGGTCACAATAGCGGTTCTTTCTAGGAGTGTCATATATGTTGTGTGAGTGGGCGCGTGTTGAGGCGATTGCGGTGTAGATGCCGTATGGGCATCGTCTCTGTGTGGGACTGAACAACATGATAACATGTTCTCTCTCCTCCTCCATCTCTGAATCATCTAGACGTGTCAGTACATGGCCGGGATCCACTTTGCTTGTAAGCTTTTCCCGCAATAAAACGCCACACGGTGTTGTTGCCTGTACCTCGCCATCCAGTGCCGCCGGGAGAGTGACTCATATTGGCAATAGGCACAAGATGGCAAAGGTTATTTGTTCGCGGGTTCAATCGTGCACACACAGGCAGACACGCAAACGCACACAAACCCAGGCAGACAACACACACACACACACATTCATCCTACAGGTTCCATTAGCCTGTCTATTTTTGCGTTGTAGTGAGAGTGGGTGGCAATAATGGCTAACGTCTTCGTCCTGCTGATTGAAGGAGAGAGGTGTGGCTGCCATGGTGATTCATTTGACTGATTGAGGGCCGTTGTATGAAATATGAGCGGTGAGAAGCTGTCAAATACGTCCCCCATCAGTAAAGTACTGAAACAAGGCTTGGATGAATGTGGATGTCATTACAACCATACAATCAGAGCTCCATATCTCTTCTTGCCTATTCAAATGTACGTCCATCGTCACTGAGTATTTGTATTTGGAAGTGTTACATGGAAGAATAACTGATGTGTGACATGAATGCTAAAAAGACACAGCATACACATTTATATATTTAAATGTATGTATTTATACATCATATACTTTATATAGGCCCGGCCAATCTTATCTGGTTCCCAAATGCAGCTACCCCAACTTGCTGCATTGAAATGAGTGCGTTTGCTGCGGCTGAGACTTGGCTAATAACCCCAACGACTAGTGGAGAACAATCCTGAATACGATCAAAACAAAAAGGGCCGTGATTTACAAAAGTTATCATAAAATGTATTTCAATAATCACCATACGTAACCCTAAACTCTATGTCATGGCACAGCTAGATGCTCTAGCAGTTTCTTTGTAGGATAGCTTACATAGGCAACGTATTTCAAGATGTATATGTTAGCTCACTTGAACACAGAATGCTTTTCTTAAAAGACAATGTCGTATTTGAAAATGTGGAACTCTGGCTTCGATTAATATCATATCGCGTCGATCACCGGTAGAATATCTCGCAATGCGCCTCAAAGTGCATACGAATTTATATGAGAATAGGTAAATAGGAAATCTATTTAGTTTTAACATGCAATACTTTTTTTTTTAAGTGACCTTAGACTAATGTAATGAATCTAAACCACGTACGTACGTTTTTATGCACCCGCGATAAAGCAGACAAAGCCCCTGTAGCCCACTACGCACATAAACAATGACAACATATTCCACACTCTATTAGCCAAAGGAGAATAAGAACTTACTGTGGGGGATGATAAGTAGGTTGTGTCGCGGGTTACATAAAAGCAGAGATCGGTGAATAGCCTACCGTTCTGATAATGTGGTGATGTCTGATTCACGGAAGGATTGCGCATGTAATTCGCCTGGCTACTCTTTGCGTCCTCCAGTGTAATTGGCGCCTCGACGTGATTCGCTACGGAAGGTAACGTAGCTGGGAGATTCTTGGAATGATAAAGCAAAGGAAATGTAGCGTTTATTTCGTAACTTATACCAGCGATGTTATTGTAAAGTGAACGTGCTTAGATGGGTAGGCCTAACAGAAAAATGGCCAATACGGCAAGTGACATCCCAACAAAACATTGAGTGTTCCTTATTTTCCTGAAATATACGCCGTTGGATTAACATGTTTCCGAAGTTTATACAATTCTTATGTTAGACACATTTATCAGCCTACTGTATTGCATTTAAAAAATATATCGCTACACCTAAACTATTAGGAACGTTGTTTGGAAGACCAACGTTATTCACAAATCCTCACTTAAACCTCATTTTAGAGTCCCGAAATAGGCTTAACCCGTGTCTGCGGAACCGACCCTTCATGTATACAGGACTAGCTATTTATATTTGTTCAACACCAACACTAGGCAAATAAATAAATCAATGAATCTGTAGGAATGATCACATCTGTCGACTATTCAATCATGGAAAACGATGACGTGATGTCGTGGACATTTTAATCCAACCAAATGTGACTTGCACAAAATGTG
The DNA here is from genome assembly GCA_016801125.1 of Novumbra hubbsi. NCBI lineage: Eukaryota > Metazoa > Chordata > Actinopteri > Esociformes > Umbridae > Novumbra > Novumbra hubbsi. The sequence goes on along the minus strand of JACXGK010003426.1, from coordinate 20,339 downwards.
CTCAGTTAAATCCCAAAACGTTAGCCTTCACGTGACAGTCCCTGTATCCCCTCAAAGAGCAACATAAACGAAAGTGACTGGCTGTGATCAACAATGGCCACACTGTGACAGGCAACAGCTGCTGTGGCTGGCTGGGCCTGTCTATATGATGGCTCTGTGATGTATCAGTGCTTCTAATTACGCCCTTTCAATTGGGGTGAAGAGGTGATGCAGATGCCAAACAAGTGAAAAAGGGGAAAACAGTTTGTGCTGAGAGAGAGATGTATTTGCGAGAGATATCATTTTTGTCAGAAACCGCGCGTGTGTGTGTGCGTGTTCCTGTATGTTCGAGGGTGTCTCTAAGAGAGTAGGCAAGCAGTAGAAACCGACAAAGAGCCAGGCAAAGATGGGATGAAAGAAAGATTGATGGCCGACAAAACGAGTAGGATGCAGGACTTAGGCCCAACTGCCAAGTCAAAAAAAAGAAATCCCTCCTCAAAGGACCCCTGCCACTCTTTCATTGGTTATGCCCAACTCTATGAATTTATCATGCTTTTAGGGCACGGTGAGAGACTGCTCAACCAAAAATACAAAATCAGCCCCCCTCTTGCAAGCCTTTGTCCCCCCCACCCCCACCCCACCCCACGGCATACCCTTCAATTGGGCCTACATTTATTATTTTGACCTTTGCCTCGCGGGGGTGTGACTTCAAAGCACACCCTCCATTTCTTCCTCTTTAGCTGGGAGAGGGGTGTCGGCCTCCCAGTGTGACGGACAGACCGCTCTGTCCTGCCGGGCCTTGGGTTCAGCCGTTCACTGGGAGACGGGAGCGAGAGGAGACCCGGGGAGGTCGACACGAAAGTTGGACTCGATGAGGTGACGGCCTTTACGGTTAAAAGAGGAAGAGTGTGTGTAAGCGGGAGAGAGAGTCTGCGTTTGGGTAAAATGGGGCGTGTCGCCAGTTAAACATTAGTGGGATAATGTGACCTGGAAGGGGAATTCTATATGTGCAATGGAGGTTTGAATTGTCTCACGGGAACTCATATTTCAGTTAGCAGACATAAAGTCGAAATAAGACCACGGTATTACAATACGGAAACGATATTTGTGTTTATACCTTTTGTATTCAAAAATATAACAAAACCATGGTCAAATCTTCATAACATAGCCATGTGCACATATTGCATGTGCTGTGCAATGTTATGAAGCTTTAATAATACATTAATAACGCAAAAGTAGATGCATCAGACGATTTACGCCGTAAAACATACTGTTTTGGGGTGCAGCTATAATACATCATGTAAGGTAATTACGTTTCAAGGGATGAGAGGAACATTGTATTTTGCATTTATAGATGCACGGCCTGTGTACATCTTATATCCTCTAAGCCTATTTTTAGTCAACAAGCATTTGGACATTGTAGCAAGAGGATCTTAAATCACCTTGAACCCCAACTTATTAACAATACTGCCATCTACTGGAGAGTCATGTCAACAGCACAGTACCTGCTAAAGCAATGCCTTGGAGAAGTGTTCAGAACCCCAACCAGTACCCTTCTTCTACCGAGTTATAGTTGGCACGTTGAGGTTGAATTCCGTCAGTGACAGGTTTAATGTTGGACGTTATTAATTACGAAAGCAAAGCACCATAATACACACCATGCAAATGAACATTTGGTAGAGCAGTCTTGCTCTAACATAGTGGCTTTAAGTGTTTTGGTAACCAGTGTGAGAGAGATTTTAACCAGAGTTTGAAAGAGATTTTGGTATATTTGGGGATTTTCTCTAGGTTGTTCTGGTTGGTTTGACAACGCTTATAGAAAATGTTCCAGTAGTGCCAATTATTCTCAAAAGGATTGAGATCAGGACTTTAGAGTCAAGGTCCAATTTAGGACTCTAACTTTCTTTTTCTTGTGGCACTCCATTATTTCTAGAGCATTGTCAAGGTTAAAGGCGCATTTCTTTATAAACTTTCCTTTTTCAGTGGATTGGAGCAGATCCTCTGAAAGTAGTTCCTTTCGGCATCATTCTTAAATAGAAGAAGTTTGGAACCACTAGCACCCCTCCTTTATCGGGCAACCCGGCCAAACTGAGAAATCAGGGAGAAAGGCCTTGGCTAGTGTTGTGAATAGGAACCCAATTGTCACTCTGACCGACTTCCAGTGTTTCTGTGTAGAGATGGAAGAACCATCCTGTAGAAAAAATATATTTGCAGCAATCAGGCCTTTAAGGTGGAGTGGCCTGATTTTTGACAGACGAGACAGGATTGAGGGAAAGATGAACAGAGCAGAGTGCAGGCAGATCCTTGATAAGAACCCTGCTCCAAAGGGTCCAGGACCTGTACCTGCAACTGTACTCACGGGGATATTTAAACACGTATTATGTTGCACCCTTTTCCCAACAATGCATTGATATTACGTCATTTCTAACTGCTGTAGAATGCACCTTTGTTTTAATTTTCCATCAGATTCACATAGAATCAGACAATTGGGCAGGTCGAACCAATGGTAATGTTGCCATAATCGACAAACTGAGCCACCCAGGACTACAATATTGAATAACCTGTATTTGCAGACTATTTGAACATACTCTGGTAAATAATGTAGACATTTAAACGACATGTCATCTTCGAATTTAACCGAATTCAAATGATCCACAAATGACCAACTTGGAACTCATCCACAGGATGTTTCGTCTTGTTCAAGGTGTTGTTGTTGTGGGTACCAACAGGTGGCAGCAGAGTGTCAGTTTTGAGTGTTGGTCTTACGGATCTGGTTTAGGATCAGGCCCACAAGCCCATACAGTTTTTTTGTGTGAGTGGGTATTATTGGTTAAAACACACTTTAGACCCCTGAAACAAAACCTGATATAAATTATAATAGGCCGATATATATTCTGAAATAACTGCCTTTTCTCAGGGGTACATTGATTGTGACAAACATATAAGGGCCAGAAATGTATTTGCATCCCCATTTGTATGATAATCAACTTGGATAGAAATATAATGGGAGAAGCTTTTATTGGAGCACACTGGTAATTGAGCTGCGGTCTCTGGCACATGTTGTGAGTCTAACAACTGAAAGAAGGCTCCGGAAATGAAATACTTTCCCTTTCTACAGAAAGAGATTAGCTCAATGCATAGCGACAGTCACATACCGTAGCGAACTGAAAACAAAACAAAGAAACAAATTGAACCAGTGAACCTTAGGCATTTATCTCTTGTTTCTAGCCTAATTCATTGCAGATACAAGTGTTGTTATAGATCGGTATATAACATTAGATCGATTAAGGGAAGATCCTGAAAGGTGCAACAAAAGACTGGGAAAAAAACAATGGAGTGGAACCTCTTACAACTATTTTGGTTAATTGGCAACACGTCAGTAACATGATTGGGTATAAAGGGCATCCCAGAGAGGATGGGTCTGTCAGAAGTAAAGATGGGGAGGGGTTAAACACTCTGTGAAAGACTGTGCAGGCAAATAGTGCAACAATTTAAGAACAATGTTTCTCTGTGTAAAATGTTAAATCTTATGATTGGGTAGAGAGTTTGTGGATATCATAACCTAACATAATACCACAAAACATCCAGAGAATCTGGAGAAATCGTGGCCGTGATCGTTGGGCCCTCAGACAGCCCTGCATTAAAAACAGGCACGAGTCTGTGGTGAAAGTCACTTCATGTGCTCAGGATCACTATAACACTCTTTGGTTCAACATGTGATATGTTGTCTGTACTATTTTTAATTAAATATTGGGATTGAATGATTTGCACATCATAGCATTCTGTTTTACTTTTCATTTTGCACACTATTTTTGGAAACAGGGTTGTAGTACTGATTCAATTAACCATCTTAGATTAAGGCCACAATCTGTCTGTTGCTTCGTTAATTGTTTAATAAAAATCTCAGAAACAATAGCCTTGTTACTGAGGGCGGTAATAAGTTGTGACAATGGATATATTTTGGGCCATTTTATGGTTTTATTTATAGGAGAGGGAGACAAACACGAAGGAAGGTGTGTGCTGATATTGAACCCACAATGAAACCACACACAATACAATTGTCAACTAGGTATTCTCTTAAATTATAAAAAGGAGATGAACGATTAAAGCCTGGAGTTTTGTCCGCATTCATGAGGTCTATCCAAGAAAACCTCTGGGGGTTTTTCCGGTCAGAAAACTGCTTACTGTAAGCATGCCATTCAATATAGGCTGCTGACTATATGTAGTGGAAAATTCTTTAGAATCATTTATTGATTAATTTCGAAAGCAGTTGGCAGGACGCGGAGGGGGTCCAGGAAACCATCTGTGAGTGCATCAGGCCTTATAATGGTCATGGTCATATTGAAACTAAAGCTAAGGTCCAGTTAAAGTACCCTTTTAACTACTGTTAAGTATATGGGTATTCTCTCCTATTGGTTTAGGGTTTCAGGTATGATTAAGTGTAGGTATTCATTTTGAGTAGCTATTAACAAGACTGCGTGTTTCCCAACATTGTACAATATCAGATACTCCCTTATCACATAAGTAGTGTTTGTCAAGTATATAAAACTCAAGAGAAAAAAAAAATCTGTTCAAATTCTTTGTGAACTAAACATGACAACACACATGACACAATAAGAATATGGGGGAAAACATGTCCACAGAGATTGATGGACAAATACCATTCTGCTGAGTTAAGCTGTCTTAACTTCATTTGTGGTGTTAATCATTAACATGCCACTGGGTTGGCAAGTCTGCTACTGAAGTCAGGATGTTTACTGGCAGTGGGGAGAGTTGGAGCTTGCTGTCCTATTGTGAGGGGTGGGTACCAGAACACTTACTTTAACATGCTCACATGAATCAACGACATGTATAGGTTGTTACCAATGTCAGCTGCAGTATGGCCATTTAAAGAAAAACTGAATTCAAGTTTTTCTAGACCTATTGACTTCTTTCAGGGGGAGGATTTTCAAACATCAAATAAAAGTTCAAATCTTTCATTCCAGATGTATGCTTTTAGAACCCTTGGTAGGAAACAAGTCTATTGTACTCCACAAACGGTTACATAGCTGAGCACAAAAACTAAACAAGTCAGACAAAAAACGGACTTACCCATGGAATTGATTCAATTTACCCAAAATACCAGGGGATGAGTTTGTGCAGTTGTTCTTTGGAAATGTGGTTGACACACCAACCGTTCCAATTAACCCTGTTGAATAGCTCTTTTTTTGGCAGCTGAGATCATGCTGGCGTATGTGTGAGCGATTTTCAGGTGGGATGAGTCACAAAGACAGAATGTATTCCAGGCTGTTAGTCCTCTATTGCCTTTCGGTGTCACCCCCTACTTCCTGGCTGTATGATGACTATTCTGCGATCCACGACAAAAGAATTCGGTTCATGCGCTAGCAGCATGTTCTGACGGCCCAAGGTATATAACATACTGCATCACTGACAGTACCTGCTTGGTTGTGAGGAAATGACCAGCCGCTGCTGTTGTACGTGCACCTATTACCCACCATCAGCGAGCTGCAGGAGATAGATCTGAGGGACAAGGATGAGGAGTACCCCGCTACGGAGGACTATGTGGGCCGAGAGGAGGTCGAGTACCGGGAGGCTTGGTGCGCCGATAACAGCCTGGCCCTCAGCATGAAGGCTGTATCCATGCCCCGGTTTTCATTGATGGGACCACGGTGGAACGTGTGGCCAGCTTCAAATTCCTGGGTGTCCACATCTCAGAGGACCTCTCCTCTGGTCCGTCAACACCTCAACCCTGGTCAAGAAGGTGAAACAGCGATTTAAGGGGTTAAAGTAGGCCCCCGTCTATCTACTAACATCCTGGTAGACTTTTACCGCTGCGCGGTCAGGAACATCCCGACCCACTGGGCCACGGTTCGGTACAACGGGTCGTTCTGTGGCCCGACCGGAAGTCCCTACAGCGGGTGGTGAAAACCTAACCCAGCGCATCATGCATCATAAGGCGTGGCATTATCAGGGACCACTCACACCCGAGCCATGAACCGTTTGCCCCACTGCCTTCTGGGAAGCGGTACAGGTCTCTTCATTCCCGCACCAGCAAGCTTTTAACCAGTTTCTTCCCAGCAGCTGTTACTTCTCTGAACTCTGTGACTCCCACGCTAGTCTTACCTCCTCCACTACCTCCTGGTCTACACATTGCTACCTTATTTATTTATTTGACATTTGCACAATGCATGCTTTTCGTAATTCCTATTGTATATTTACACTTTGCCACCTTTGCCACTTGCATAAAAAAGTGTTAAATTGCACGTTACTTACACTGCGCTTTATTTTATTCTGTAGGCTCATACATTGGAGCATTCTGTACATTGACACACTGCCCTGCATAAAATGCTCTTCTTTGCACTTTGGAGGCAAACTGCATTTCGTTTTACTGCCCTTGCACTGTTCAATGACAATACATTTTTTTGGACTTTGTTAGATGCTTTTAAGTCTTTTTAAAGCAAAGTTTTTTTTTATAATGACTTTTTACTTTTATGTATCGCTAAATTGTATTTGTTGATGAAAAAAGTTTACTTTTGTATTAACTGTACCCAGCTACGGAACTTACTCTCTTCAACCATGTCCAGAGTTGAAGACTCTCCTTATATAAACATCGAAGAAGACGACCCGACACAAAGTAAAGGGGGGAAAGGCATTGGAGATTTGATTTGCCAACAACAAAGTTGTGCTGGAACCTCTGGATATATTACCCTTAATGATAAGTCTGGTAAATCCCAGCATTAATTATTGTATCTGATTGTAAATATCTTTGTGTGGCAGACGCAATTATACCGGAATGGTATTACATGTTATTCCATAATAAATAAAACTGTGAAATAGAAGCGGTAACAATATATTTTTCAGGAAAAATGTACATCCACTTTTCTGGCCGTTGAAGCTGTGGTAAAGTAAAGGAGTTGTGAGAAGGGGCCTAAGAGTTTAGCAATAACCCCAACTTGGCAAGCATCCACTCCCCTGAGTCAGCTAACCGGAAAGAAAGGACGCATTCCTTCTTTCTGTCAATTACACATTTCCAAAGAAAAGCTAAAGATGAAAATAAACTCATACAGGCAGCTAACAAGAAATCAAGGTTTTCTGGAGTTTTCTGTGTGCACTTGTGGTTGGTCAGAGAGGATGACAGTGTGATCTGAACAGTGGGCTATGTTACTGAGACCCCCAAACTCTTCTTAACGCTACGTTGAGAAACATTATTCTTAAATGAGTGCACTATTTGCCTGCGCCAGCTTACACAAAGTGGTACACCCCTCCCAATCCTCATTTCTGACCGACCTATCCCCTCTGGAATTATCTTTTAATACCCAATCATGTTACTGACCTGTGGCTAATTGACTTTATTGGCTGCGTGACATTGCATCTGGTTCAGTTTTTTTAGCATTACTTAATTTTTCCAATGTTTTGTTTCCTGTCCTAACTTTTCTAAAATGTGTCGCTGGCTTCAAGTTGATATGTTTTGACCAGCACACCCACACAAAACAGATAAAAAAAAAACGTACAACCTCACACGAATAAGTTGTTACGCGGTGGTCAAATACACAAAACGACTTATTTGTACGTTAAAGGGAATATTTCTTTTTGTGTACAATGAACGGTTACGTTGTCTGATGTGGTTTGTGAGATTATCTGCGATGTGTCCCATTATTTGGGTAATGTAGTAATACAACGTACAGTATTCTTTAAAAAAAATGAAACATGAAATATGAAACAGTTTTTCCCTGCAACATTGTGTCACGAGTGGGGTAGCGCGGCGCCTTTTGGTGGTGGGATTCTGGGGACACTTTTATTTTGAAACACCTTGGACTCTTTGGCCTGTTACGCACCTGTTGTTACTTGGGGATTTGTGTATATAGGTTATTTTGGTTCTGTCACTTGGCGTGGCTCATTGTGGATACGCACACCGTTGTACTCGTCACGTTTGGCGTTATGTTTTATATAGCCGCGTTGCCCAGCATCTTTTACTTACCCCGTTTATCCGTGTTGTTTTTGTTTCTTAAATAAATCCAACTCTTCCGTCAAATGTCTGCGTATGGTTCCGTTCCTCATCACATCCGGGACACGTCGACCGTAATCATCAGGTCAAATTTAATTATGTGCTTTTCAGATAAAGTCATTTTGTCTGTGCTGTTGTAAAACCGCATCCTAATAAACTGCACGGAGAGGCCATACATGCGGTTCCACGTCGGGGATCGCTGCACACACTCATGTCATGAGGTGTCAGATTACATTCAGACCAAAGATATTATAGCATATTAGAAGAGCGTCATGCTGTTCTGTCTTTAATTTAAAGAAATGCCTGTCAAAAATAATGTGTTTTCTTTTTAGCCCAGTCTAGATAGTGTGATAACAAAATGTGTTTTTATATGTAATTATAGTGCAATGTGGGCTCTGAATGTAATTAGTTCAACAATTTAAAGTAATCAAAATGGAAAACCGGGCAAAACTGATGTCTCTATGGGCGGGATGTGACAGTCTCATAAAACCACATTCCATCCTCATTCCAAATCATTCTTCTACCAGACAGATTCGGAATGTTTATCCCAATCAATATGAATCATCATTCATCATCATCATCATCAACATGTCTGGTAAAACAGATGCCTGTGTTCAGATATATCCTAACGTGAGTAGCATTTCAGAGACATTTAGTACAGATAACTCTGCGTTGCTGTTCATAGTGTCATCATGACACTTGTCCTTTGTGTGTTGTTGCTACCTGCCCCACACACTCCGTCTGATACGAGCAGGTCTCTCATCGAAATGAATGTCTATCGAGAATTGTGCAGAATTGTTACGCCACTTTAAAGAACTGTGGAGAGTCGCGTTTCGGGAAGTCTATCCTAATTTGTGGGAGCTGTTGGTGTGGCCTGGTGATTTTGGCACCCGGTAGACAGCCCCCGTCTGTATGGCGAGTACTGGCAGAGAACCCCTTCATAAAGTAAAGAACCTCCCTCCCGGTCAGGAGGAGCTACCTAATTGTAAGGGTCACTGCCCAGTCACAAAGTCTCCTGACCCGCCATTCCTGTAGCTCTTATACTTGCTTGTGGATCAGTAACGCTCTGAGTTGCATTGCGTTTGGACTTTTGCCTCATTTGTGGACTCTTGTAAGCTCCTGACGGCAATTCATGAAACCACAAAATTTTAGCCACTGTTCCAGTCTTCCGTTTTTCACCTATTTGCTGATAAAGGAGATACTGCGCTAGATGCTTTTGGACTTCAACTCCGTTTTCGACCAGGCATCAGTGTTAGCGGTCAGCAGGTTTCCCCTCAGTAAGCCCTTTGTTATTATATCTGGTCCGGGAGGCTTGGAACACTGCAGTGCTCAATGTAAACCAAGACAAGGATGCTATAAACAAAAGTCAGAGAGCCTGCTTTCTCACAGTTTTGCCGGTTTATTTTCCCACCTGTACCGTTTTGAGGTTTTGTTTGTTGACCTCTCCAGACGTTTAAATATACGAAACCCTCTTCTGAAGAACCACCTTGCCTTTGACCCCCCCCCCCCAGATAAGTTGGTGTAAAGTGCAGGTCGATCGTGCCCTGCTCCAAATCATCTCCAAAGCAGGTTTGCAGAGATGACTAAGTATGACAAGCATTCCCCTCCAATGAATCCCAGTTAGAAAGTGGCAGCCTCACAGCCTTCATGCCTCCCCTCCTCCCACTTATCTAACTGTGGGGTATTACAACATTCTCTCCCGGGTTTAGTGGGAAATTCCAGATGTCCTCGGATGCCTGGAAAACACATGGACTTTTTGGAAAGGTCCCCCTAGCTATCTTTAAAAGGGAAACGGATCCCTCTAAGTTTTCACTTTTTCACTTCAAGTGGATCTTACTGCTTGTTTGACTCAACGTCTTGTCGTCTTCTCAACTCTTGCTACCCAGACCCACGATGGCCTTCACACCAACAGCCTTCAGTCTCTCCACGGTCTTTCTGATTGGTGTTTGCATACAACTCTATGGAGGTAAGGACTCAACGTATTGTCCTATAATATGAGGTACAATGTATGCGGTGTATGGTTTACCAGTTACCTGACTGACTAGGGATGTTACAGTGACTATACTGTACTAGCATGACTATGGATGTCAAACACTTTAACTTGACAAAATGTGCAACCATGATGTTTCTCTCTCCAATCACAGCTCAGCACGTTCCAGGGGCCAGGTGCAAATGTTCAGGAACCATTATGAAAACCACGGAAACCATTGTGGACTTTGTCATAATTGAAAATACCTTTTATTGCAACAAAACCGAAATAATGTATGTACCTGACACATTTTGTATGCTCCCATTCATTTGTTTATAACTTTCAAAATTTGAATGTTGAAAAAAACTGTTGTATCACATAAGCATTTTCATTGTGTTTTATATTTTTTAGTATAACACTAGAGGAAGATAAAGCAAAACGCTGCCTGAACCCAGAGGGACCAAAGGGACGTTTTTTTATCCACTGCTGGAACAGGTAAGATGGATGAAATAGTCACATCATTAACAGTGTATGAACGCATAGACAGCAGCCCAAACCTCTAGTTATTACTGCAGTAGATGCACCTTCATTAAAGTCTAATGACATTGACATAGATCCAATGTTGAAACAGTGCAGTGCAATATTGCTGCGGTTTTAGTATGTTGCTCAGTTGCAGACTTGCAGACTAAAACATAGAAAAGCTGAACACTGTAGAACATAATGTATATAAAGTTGCATGTGTGTGCATTAGCACCTAACTCACACTGAACACTACTGCATTAGTCCTTTGTGAACCTGACAGTGACTGGTCTTCATTCCAAAAAGGATACACAAGGACGTCAAGCAGAAGAAAAGATGTCTTAAGATAAAAAAAGAGTGAAAGTGACTGAGAAGGAGGCGGCCTAAACGGAAGCCCCACTGGGATGGATTTTCCCAGATGTCATGTGACCAAACACACACAATGGAATGCATGACTCTGCACTTCAGGGAAAGAGAAAGCAGGAATGGAAGTGAGAGAGAGGAAGAAAAAAGAGGAACATTTCTTTTGTAATTTCTTTCCATAATCCTTTGAACGTCTTTGATCGTTCGTGAACCTCCGGAGAACCACTGAACTGTAGCAGTGTTGAATGCTGAAATGAAAACACTATATGTTTTCTGAAGTCTTATGTATAACTTATTTAAAACATGTTCATTTATAATTTATGTTCTTTTTGTTATTTAAATAGTTTGCGTTGGTTGAAAAACAAATAATTATTTATGAGACTAAAATAAAACTATTTTTAAAAGAATTCACGCTTATCCTGTCTTTTAACACTCAACATATTTTGAATGATTGTTTAGGAGTACTGTATGTCTGAAACCATGGAATACAAATGACTGTAGATATTCCAAATAGGAGTATATTACCCTGACTCTCTGATTATAAAGCAATTTGCATATTTATTGCTCTAATAACTCACTTGTTGAAAACCTTTTTACATTTATTTAGTAAACCAGATACAATAAAACAGGCCTAGTTACATAACGAGTATAGTGGTGGAGGACAAACATCCTTAAATATCAAGGCTTTGAACCTCTTGTTTTAATCCTCAATATTACCAATATAATATTACATTGAGATAAACCAAACAGGTTTCCCAACAGCCTACTAATAACTAACATTCAGAGTTTAATAAATATTTCTACTGTAATACAGATTAAAACCAAGCATATTTAGCAAATGTGTTTGAAGTACTGTACTTACTAAATAAAGCAATACAGATGTGTTTACATTTCCAATTTCAAAACATAAACAAGCATTTAGCTTTTAATGCATTTGGGCTTTGATCCATATTCTGGACTGTTTCTAATCCACACTCAAAAGTCTTGGGGCACCAGCTAGTTAAAAATGGACAATAGTAACACTGTCCTTCATAGCTATTTTAAAACAACAACCAAAACAACATGGCACCACAACAGGGTATATCATCACAAACAGTGGACCTTTACGAAGCAATATGTGATTTTGAAAGAAAATATGCTTTTGTTAGTTTTCATTGTATTCATGTTTCTTTCATTTCTTTTCGCAATGTTATACACAGTGTATTCTAAAAAGTAAAGAAATACTGTTTGGAGAAATGGCTTTAACTGATTTTTTATAGAAGTGGCTCAAGACTTTTGCACAGTACTGTGTGCTGCTGATCCGGTTGTTGTTTCTCATATTCTGAAATGAGAAACAGATTAGAAATGTGTGGCTACTGATTGCGATCTGTCCCAAGATCCCAGGTTCACAAGGCTTTACTACACGTTATGTCTGACCCAGCCGTATACAGATCTGCCTCATAGGTAATCGTATTAACATACGCTTGTGGCCAGAAACCCACACACCCTAGCACAATTCAAAAGTAAATTCCCACTTAATCAATACCACACATTATAATTCATGTTTGCAGAGTGATTGGATCTTACTAATACTCATTGTATATCCATCATTGTTATATGGAAAAGTAGTATAAAAATATTTAACTCATGACCCAGTGGCAATTGGCAGAGAACACATCTGGGGGAGACAAAATAAAGAACCCCATTACAACATGTCTCTAACATCCGGAAAACCCATGGTCTTTTAGGGCGGTGCCTAGCAGCGGTGTACAAAAGGGAAAATAAATGTAAGTCTTCACTTCTTCATGTAACCTTCTGGTGGATCATACCTTCATCTTTTCACCTTTCAGAACTAAGACAATGGCCTTCACACCTACAAACTCCAGTCTTTTCCTGGTCTTTCTGATTGGTGTTTGCATAAACTTCTATGGAGGTAAGAACTCATAATATGAGGTACAATGAATGCTATGTATGCTTTGCTAGTTGCCTGACTGACTAGGGATTTTACAGTGATTGTACTATACCGACATGTCCTTGAATGTCTAATACCTTAAACATAGTATGCTAGAGGAATGTAAGCACCTGAATTTATGTACCGTTTCCTCTCAGAACAAGCGTGGCGCAGTAATCATTCATTGAATTAAGTCAAAATGTTGCGACCACAGTAATGATGTTTCTCTCTCCAATCACAGCTCAGCATGTTCCAGGGGCCAGGTGCAAATGTCCAGGAACCATTACGCACACCACAGAAACCATTGTGGACTTTGTAATATTTGAAAATACCTTTTATTGCAAAAATACTGAAATCGTGTATGTATGTTTACTGAACACATATGAGTCAAATTCATTCTTGTTTTCATTTTTTTAATACCTTTCAAACTTTGAATGTTAAAAAACAAAATACTTGCGTGACCCAAGCATTCCTTGTGTGTAAATGTGTTTTATATTTTTTAGTGTAACACTAGAGGAAGATAAAGCACAACGCTGCCTGAACCCAGAGGGACCAAAGGGACGTTTTTTTATCCACTGCTGGAACAGGTAAGATGGATGAAATAGTCACATCATTAACAGTGTATGAACGCATAGACAGCAGCCCAAACCTCTAGTTATTACTGCAGTAGATGCACCTTCATTAAAGTCTAATGACATTGACATAGATCCAATGTTGAAACAGTGCAGTGCAATATTGCTGCGGTTTTAGTATGTGGCTCAGTTGCAGACTTGCAGACTAAAACATAGAAAAGCTGAACACTGTAGAACATAATGTATCTAAGTAGCATGTGTGTGCATTAGCACCTAACTCACACTGAACACTACTGCATTAGTCCTTTGTGAACCTGACAGTGACTGGTCTTCATTCCAAATAGGATACACAAGGACGTCAAGCAGAAGAAAAGATGTCTTAAGATAAAAAAAGAGTGAAAGTGACTGAGAAGGAGGCGGCCTAAACGGAAGCCCCACTGGGATGGATTTCCCCAGATGTCACTATATGAATAACATTGTAAATATGAATGGCACTATATGAAGAACACTATATGAATCACATTGTAAATATGAATGGCACTACATGATTAACATTGTAAATATGAATGGGAAAATAATGTATACTAAAAGTATGCATTTTATTAAAGTACAGGCTAACAATGTTTTCAATACTACTGTAAATGTATACAACACAGCACGTATTCAACCCTGTTCCATATGTTTTAAGTTAATTATTTCTAAATTTTATAAATTTTTATGACTGACTGAAATAAAAAATAAAAAAACGGAGAAAACTCTGCCCCAAAACAACATCATCTTATTTGGGTAGGGCCGGTTCCCTGAAGGAGGAACAAGGCACAACACAATGAACAATGAATCGAGTCTTTCAAAGGCTGATAAGTGATCGGTGTAAGGATTTCGTTATGACGAGTGAAGGGTTTGGATCCAAACGCGCGACTCCTGGACGTGCGTTGAAAACACAGAGCTGGTGTGCATAAAGATCTAGATATCGAAACGTGAAGGACAATGGCTGATAAGCCCAAGAAAACTACGTTGAAACGTAGGAGTCTGAATAACTAATACGAGCAGCGTGTCTGCATAGTATAGTGTTTGAATCGACACTGAGGGGGGACCAAACAGGAACTTAAATAGGGCAGGTGAGTAGGAGATGAGGGACAGGTGTGAGTAGTTGAACATGTGATTGGTGACTGGGTGATTGGCAACGGTGATGGGCACATCGCCCTTAGGCCACTAGATGGGGTGGCAGAGCTAAAACCCAGTCCGGACAGGGTGGAACCCTAACAATCGGGCCGGATTGGAAAGCCCCCCCTGCTTTCGAGTTGATAAGCATCCCTTGATTGCTCGCGCCTTCTTGTACCTCGTTCCCGTAAGTAGCGGACACCTGGTTTCCCCGAAGTTGGGAACAGTACAACGGTAGCCGAAGTACGGCACAACCGGAGCTGGCTAAATTAAAGGGCGCCCAGCTGAATAAAGGTGAGGGGCAGCTTATGAAGCGCCAGTTCTGGGAGCTGCGACACCGAGAACGGAAATCCTCACAACAGGGTGTGTTGATTCCCAGCTCGTTGCAGCACAGATACGCACCAATGTAATACCCTTTGAGAAGTGCCCCACTTGCTCTCGCATGCCGAAGGAGATAGATGTTGCTCATACGGTGCCTCCCGCCGCTTTGGCAAGGCGGCCAGAGCTTTTTGTTAGAACAGGGACACTTGGGATGAGGGAAACATACCCACCTGGCACACAGCTCGCCACTTCCACTGCGGCGGTCCTTGGACACGAATGAACACGCGGAGAAGGGAAGTAGCTTAAAGGCCAGAGTCCCGAAAGGCACAGACATGAATTATGCATTTAAAGTTGAGCACCGATGGCCGCGTTCCCAGAGATGTTGAACGTTCGTGGTAGCGGCGAGATATTCTAAACTTTGCCAATATCGGTCCCCGTGGGAGTCGAACACAAGACCCTGGTGATGCACGCCCATCTGCAGTGCACCAAATGGACCTCTTGCCAGATATGCAAATGCCAAGGGCTTCTCCCTAACCTGCCACTTACAAACAGGCAGAGACCTCTCTTAGGTTAGCTATACATCTGCTTGCGCACCTGGTAGAGCAAATCCGTGCACAATGGCATCTTACACAAAATCCCAGACACGGTTGAGACCTGCAACGTGCAGTATCCTTGTCCAATAGGCCTCCGTAATATACCGTTATATATAGCTTCTTTTTTTTCCCCATTTAATGTCTCTACAAATTCAAAGCATCTGTGAAGGGTGGAGCTTAGCTTTCTCTCCCATGGGTGTGATCCTTAAACCGTGGAGTCGTTGCCACCCGAACCTCGGCAGCTTACGTCTTAATGTTATTACTGGATATTACTATATTATTACTGGATACCCACCTGCAGTTATAAAACTTCGCTGCTAGCTGCTGTTGGACCTGGATCGTAATTGTGTTCCTGCGACGCTGCTTTCGTCATTTTAGCGTCAGATCTATCCATCTTCTTATTATTTTGCTGCTCAACAACTTTGCTAAAGACCTTCTCAAGAGCACGTTTCATTATATTATATTTTTCTAATTTGTTGCTTTTCCTTCCTTTGAGTGGCAGACATATCTACCTTCCATGTTAATGTTTTGTTACTTAACCTTAGCTCTCTTACACAGTTCAAATCCTTTGCAAATGCTGACACGTTCCGACGTCACTTCTTGTGGGTCACTGCGACTCGCTGCCATGGGAACCACACACTCATCACACCCATTTAAGCTCTGCCCAAAACTCGTTCCCTCTATATTTTGGATATGTACATTTGGTTCTAATTAAATGAACAACAATAATTGGTTTACAGTAAAAGTGAGATTGAAAGTAAAACAACAACTCTGAGGGGTGAGTCACCCCTGTTTGTGGACCAACAGCCAATCGTCCTAGTAGGCCAAAAACCTGAGCCCTGTTCAACATACTGGTGCTAAAGTTTACTCAACCTTTTTTAAATGTGACCGAAGGCATGGAGAGACTGAAATGGGAAATGTGTAGGTGAACTGTAGGTGAATTGTCGGTTAATTGTATGTGAATTGCACAAGAAAGTATACATCTTTTACATAGGTGGCAGTATATCATGTGACAAAATATTCTTGAGTGGCCTTTTATTGTCCTCAGCACAAGGTGCAATTATCATGCTATTCAGTGTTTTGATACACCACACCGGTCAGGTGGATGGAGTATCTTGGCAAAGGATAAATGTGCACTAACAGGCACTTAAACATTTGTGCTCTTGTCCATTTGTACAAGCTTTATGTAAAGGATAATTTAGTTCCATTCATGGGACCAACATTTGTTGCGTTTGTTTTCAGTGGATATCTCTAGCCATCCATTGTTTACTGGTACAGTGTCCACAATTAACCAATTAATCTTAACAAACAGATCTTTTTCAGCATCTTATTGTCATTTTTCCCCCCTTTTGTAGTACAACACGACATTCTGCTGTGGTGTCTCATTGGTTCTTGAACCTTGGTAACTATATCATATCTGCCAAGTCTGCCTCAAAAGAAACTCAAAGATGTTTTCTATTGACTGACTGTGGTCCAGCAGTTGCCCAACAGTACAGTCCAGGGATCCAATCTCACCCTGATATATGATTGGAAAGCCACTGCTGGACCACTTCAGAAATTAACCAAAGACGGAGAGCATCAGAACAAATGATCTATTGCACAGCTGCAGTGGCTGGGCTAAGAAACAGATGTTGGATTTCCAAGGAAGTTAAGAGCTGAATGAGATTATAGGAAAATACATTATATTTGTTTACCAGAATTTACACAATAACCACACATTTAACTTCAAGTGAAGCGTTGCTTTTGTACTGAAATGCTTATTCGTCTAATAAATTCAAGGCATTATAGCATTCAGAATGTGACATCGAAAACCCTTCCTCTAAAACTTCTGGAACATTCCCCTATAAGCACCCTGTTTCCTATGCAGTGCACTAGAGTTGAAAAGAGCCCCCGTTCAAAGGGAATAGGACGCCATTTTGGAATCGTGTTGTGTGATGAGTTCTGAGGCAGCATGTCTTGAGTTTTGACCATTACTTTGATGTAGAGACTTTGAGGGGGAATATCAGAACTGGGCCTTTTCACCCGTGGGAAATCAAAGGCCTTGTGATGGTCAGAGGGAGCCGAGGAGTGTGGGAGAGTATGGATCCTCGATAAACTGAGACCATAGTTCTGGTGCTGCTGTGCTCCCTTTAGTGCCAGTGCGCACGTGCACGCGCAACACAGAAACACACAAAGACGCACGCACACGCGAAGACCCAACGCACCTCGCTAAGCCACGAAGAAGAAAAGCGCCGCGTGAGAAACGAACCCGAAAACAAAACACAGTAGATGAGGCTTAGTCATATCTGCTAGAGGCATACCCCACGTTCCCCCCTTGAGTTCTGTAATCAGCTCAGGCCGATATAGGCAACGTTTCAGCAAAGGTACCGGGAGAGGTTATGCTAATGTTCCTGTTATTACCGTGGATGCGTTCAAAGTTGCCAAAAAGGTGATGCATTATCAACAGATACACATGGACATCTGGGAGGTCTTGGTTGACCATTGCATGTAGTGACAGTAACACAATATGGTAGTTCATCTTTACTAAAAATTATTATTGATTGAAATCATCCCTCCTCATTAAAAACCAATAAAACAAAATAAAGTGGATGAATGTTCAATGTCCTATATATTTGGTGCAAAAAACAATGCAGTTGATGCTAGAAAGAAATCAGATCATGCATGCTCTTTGATTTCTTGCCTGTTCCTCTCTTTGGCAGGCATAACAGCAGAAAGTCTGAGAAAAGGTTACCTTTCCTCGAGAAACACAAAACTCTGCACAAACAAAATCCGACACTGAAATTACAGCACGGTTGTAGTTAATGCATTCGTTTGGCACTTTTTTAGCCTGCCACAATCCGCAGGCAAAGGCACACATCCAGAGAGAAAATAAGTATTCCTGTGATATAATGTTGTTCTAAAACTCTCCCACATTGAACAGCGAAGGCAGATGAAATCAAAGTTGGGTGAGAGCTGCCACAGACTAGCTTCTGTTGCAGTCCAACGAATCCATGCGGCTTGTCAGATGTGGGGGAGAGAACTTTCAAAAAAAAAAAATAAATGGCAACCCAATATTTTATTTATGTGCATGGAACGCGCCCAATCGCTTATTGATGTAGCTGTCATACCCAGGGATGAGTGTAAATTGCCTGTAACACGTTATTGCCATGCAATATTCATATAGCCACTGTTATAGCAATGCTTTCATGCGCTCCCTTTGTTGCTCTGGCCGAGGAAAAAGTGGGCATCAATAAAATGAAGGTAGTCAAGGGGGAACGCCGAACAACAGAAGAACACACACAAATCTACAGCCGTGCCCACCCTGGCAGCACCCTGGCAGCGCCGTGCTTGCGTTGTTTTGGCAAAGGGCCACTTCGCAAAAGCGCGTGCCTCTTGTCCCTCTTCGCTTGTGTGTCTCGATACGCCACATGCATTCGTGTGTACGTTTCTGTGCTCCGGAATGGATGTGCGTGCGTGTGTGTGTGCTTTATATGTCGCCGTGGTTATGAGCCTTCCAGGATCGGAAGGAAAGCCTCCAAAAGTCCTGTCTTGTCAATCACCCATCTTCGACCCATAAATAAAGGATGAGATTCACCCGGCTGCTCTCTCTCTCTCCTCCTCTGTCTCCCTTATTGTTTTGTGCTCCCGACCGGGCTTCTCGTATCCCACTACAGATGCAGAGTTGGGGGCCACATGTCATTTTAAGTGCAGAGAGAGGCAGCTCCACAGGCGGCCTGAGACCAAAGGCAGCCACATCGGAGGCTGCTTTGTGAGGCGGTACGGAGACTCCGGTGACGGGGTCTTTATTTATGAACGAACAATCTCGTTCCCAGAAAGGCAATGCACAAACGCACGGCAAGGCCGGTGGAGCAATGGATCAAACCAGGCCTTCGTTTGAAGGCAGAGTTTAAAAAAAAAAAAAGAAAGATCTCCCAGCACAGGCGCAATTAGGTTTACATGGCTCGCTAAAGGAACAGCCACAGCTTTACTGGCTTGGGGATTCAAACTAGCAATCTTCCAGTCACCGGCTCAAAACGCTAACAACTAAGCTTTCTGCAGTACTCTTTGGCTTAATCAGATCATCTTAGCAAATGTTTTTGGCACCTCAGTTTTCCCAGCTGAGCTCAGATGATATAGCACTAACTTGGGGCAGACAGATGGTTACGGGTACATTAAAGCTCATTCATTGTGTAACAATTTTTTGGGGGACAGTATACAATCCTTTAAACTGGGCTGAGATTGAATCACAAGTATCAGTATCGTTTTTTTCACGAGACATGGACTCTACAGGACCCCCGAAGGTGTCCTGCGGTATCTGGCACCAATACATTAGCAGCAGATCCTTCGAGTCCAGTAAGTTGCGAGGTTTAGTCGGATGGAACATCTTGGTCCAGCACATCCAACAGACGCCCGATCGGCTTGAGACCCGGGGAATTTGGAGGCCACGGCAACACCTTGAACTCTTCTTGTTCCTCAAACCTTTTTCTTGAACAATGCAGTGTGGCAGGGCAAATTATTCTGCTGAAAGACGCCACTGCCATCAGGGAATACCGTTGCCATGAAGGGGTGTACCTGGTCTGCAACAATGTTTAGGTAGCTAGCGCATGTTAAAGTGACGTTCACATGAATGCCCGGACCCGGGGTATCCCAGCTTAAGACTGGCCAGGGCATCACACTACCCCCTGGGGCATCCCAGCTTAAGACTGGCCAGGGCATCACACTACCCCCTGGGGCATCCCAGCTGAAAACTGGCCGGGGCATCACACTACCCCCTGGGGCATCCCAGCTGAAGACTGGCCAGGGCATCACACTACCCCCTGGGGCATCCCAGCTGAAGACTGGCCGGGGCATCACACTACCCCCTGGGGCATCCCAGCTGAAGACTGGCCGGGGCATCACACTACCCCCTGGGGTATCCCAGCTTAAGACTGGCCAGGGCATCACACTA
>JACXGK010003425.1:11589-45352 GCA_016801125.1 Novumbra hubbsi | reverse complement strand
AAACAATAAACCACACCGGGTGTGGCTAGAAATGAACCTAAGTAGGCTCCCCAATCAGAGTCAACTGAATGCAGCTGCTCTGACTGGGGAGCCCACAATGGCATGGAGATGGCTAGAGGCCTCTCCATGTGCCATGCCCTGAATGGGAGCCCCAAAGCATAGAGATGGCTAGGGGCCCGCATCCAGGACATGACAGAGATTCACACATGTTCTAATATTGCCGGATCGTTAATATTAATTATATTTGCATCGGATCCAAAAGTTCTCTCATAGAATCAACTGATATGTGCATGACTACTACAGCATGTCAGCACCATGCAGCATCGCAAGCATCAGGCAAACACCAGAGAACCAATCTGTGTACGGTGATGTACATGTCAACTCTCTTAGGTAACACATGTCACGCCGCTGTCATTGCCATTACATTTACCTCACACTCCTTTTATTTCTGTAGGTGCCACCTACTGGTTGTGCCAAAGGGCACGACGATCCCCGGTCGACAGCAGGGAAGTTCAGGAAACAGGAAACACGGTGTTATATTTGGAATTCAAGCCCAGTGACAACTAGCAGCCGGCCCAGGTTCGACCCAGCGCAGCCTGTGATTGGGAGTCCATATATGACGTGGCACGAGCTGTATCACGCCTGGTACGGCAGCACTGTGAGCAAAAGCACCGCGAGACAGACGAAGCAGATCAATGCACCCGAGCAAATCAATTCAGTGCACTGTAGCGACGGCGGTTTTCACCCACATCGTTTCATTGCATAAAAACCCCGCCGTCTAAAACCGGTCCCCACACCTCCCACAGGATAATGACATCCCGTTGCCAGCCAGAACCCTATAAATCAAACGGTAGTAGGGGAGAGGAAAGCCTCGTTCCTGGGTGGGGCTGGAGAGTTGTGAACCTAGAGACGGTAGGCAGAATGGGCTTTTCTTTGTTCAATAACCCATTCATTACTTTTTCATTCAGTGTATTTTGCACAAGACTAACAGGATGTTTAGATCAGTGTGGTGTAACGCGTTCTGCACAGCACGAACAAAAAGGCTCCTTTCACAATCGGATGTGACTGCAACAGCTGAGCAGTAACCAGTGTTTAAACAGTTTATCCACCGTACGCCAACCAAAGACGCCATGCTCTCTGTGTGTCTGAAGTAAGACGGGGGGGAAAAAAGGCTATTTTTTGCATTTCAAGAAGCATCAGTGCTTACATTTTGAGAGCGGGTAGAGGGATTTGCCCTTTTGTCCTTTTGTCAGCAAGCCAGAAAATAGGGAATTGTCTGTGCTTCATGGAGCGAAACAGGATTTCCACGAGGAAGTGAATGAGAAAGTGGATGAAAGAGAGAAAACAAGAGAGTAGGAGAGAGACGCCGAAGACAGAAAGACACCCAGACATAGAACAAGTGGAAAGTGAAGAGAGAGAGAGAGGGAGAGAGAGAAAGAGAGGATGAGGGACTGACATGACGACAGCATGAGAGGCAGTGTGCAGACACGATGAGGGAGGGGTAAGGATGCAGGCGAGGCTGGGTGAGACAGGAGAGATGGGGAAGATGGGATGGAAGCAGGAATGCAATCCAAGGTCTCTCTTTAATCATCATCATTCAGCTGTCAGGCCCGGACCCGGCTCGAGCCCCGGCCCGGACACCCAAACTCAGATCCCATCTGCTCCTAATAAACTTAAACAAAGGCCTTAATTTAAATAAATGTCCCTTTTTCTTTTCCCCCTCACTTTTGAATGCCTTTGCTCATCAAAGGGAGGTATACTGTTGGGTCTGTGTCTCGGAGGGATAGGATACTATCCCCGGCTTGTAGATGACTGATTATTCTGAAAATATCTTGATGAGTCAGATGGTTTAGTGATAACCATCAGGTGGTTTAGTGACATCCATCATCTGTACTCGGTAATGACCTTAGATTTGAAAGTGGCGTTCTTGTGCAGGAGAGGAAAACATTATTGATTCTCCACCGCCTCTAAAGGTACTTGTCCAAGTATATGCCAGGCTAGCCAAAGTAATTCGAAATCATCGAAACGCCATGCCTACCGGTCTTCCCCTCAGAGAGCCAGAAACTGATGGGCTGGTCCAAAACCAGAATTCAAAATGGTGGGTAAAGCAGTGGTTGGGCAATGTCAAAAATTGAAATAACAAATTGTCTTTGACACTGATTGGAGATTATCCAATCATTGTCGTGTCTCCTCAGTTGACCTCACAACTTCAATCTTAGACCTCACAGCTCCAATCAAACCGTTTTGAGGTTTGAGTAATGGACTTAAACCGCATGGAGATGATGTTCCCAGCTGCATGTGTACAGTACTCCAAAAGAAACAGTCATATAAAGAAGCTAGGGGAAAATTCAAAATGACAAGAAAACTAATTCTCTACAGACTAACCACCTATGTTCACTAGTTATCTTAATAGCTTTTGAAGTAAATATACATCACTTGCCTTCTTAAAAGTACAATTATAGGATGTAATAGAAGCCAATAAAGTGAAACAAGCAGGTTTATATTAATGATCGCAGGCTAAACCATTAATATCAAGCTGCCGCGTTTACTAATACAACAAATTTAGAATCACCACAGAAGAAGATATAATACCTTATTCAATCCATTGCTCTTCTTAACATGGATAGACTGCAATTCAGTATGCTCATGATTTTGATAAATAAATAGAAAACCATCAGGAAACATTTATCATATCCTACCAGTATGCCACCCACATATGAACTGCGATCTGCTATGCTGTTCAACTAGTCTACATCCTTAATCCCCAGGTTTCCTCAGTAACAACAAACCAGGCAGTTCTCAGCCACGGACCCAGTACCAGCAGACCTGGTAGTTATAGCCACGGACCCAGTACCAGCAGACCTGGTAGTTATAGCCACGGTCCCAGTACCAGCAGACCTGGTAGTTATAGCCACGGACCCAGTACCAGCAGACCTGGTAGTTATAGCCACGGACCCAGTACCAGCAGACCTGGCAGTTCCCTGCCTTGGACCCAGTACCAGCAGACCTGGCAGTTCCCTGCCTTGGACCCAGTACCAGCAGACCTGGCAGTTCCCTGCCTTGGACCCAGTACCAGCAGACCTGGTAGTTCCCTGCCTTGGACCCAGTACCAGCAGACCTGGCAGTTCCCTGCCTTGGACCCAGTACCAGCAGACCTGGCAGTTCCCTGCCTTGGACCCAGTACCAGCAGACCTGGTAGTTCCCTGCCTTGGACCCAGTACCAGCAGACCTGGTAGTTCCCTGCCTTGGACCCAGTACCAGCAGACCTGGCAGTTCCCTGCCTTGGACCCAGTACCAGCAGACCTGGTAGTTCCCTGCCTTGGACCCAGTACCAGCAGACCTGGTAGTTATAGCCACGGACCCAATACCAACAGACCTGGTAGTTATAGCCACGGACATGCTTGACACTCACCGTAGTCGTTGTCGTAGAAGACGATGAACTTCTGCCAGCGCAGCTCGTTGACCAGCGTGAGCATGACCTCGTTGAGCCGGACCGGTGGGCGTGCCGCCAGGGTGTAGCGCCGGCCGTCGGGGCTCGGGTTGAGGTGGCATGCAGTCCGGGGCGAGCCATCCCCGCTGCGCTGGACGTACAGGTGCGGGATGTGCATGGCGTCCGTCAGGGACTGGAGGGCGCTAGCAGAGGCACAGCCCGTAGAGGTGACCAGGGCCAGGATGCCTTGGGTCATCAATTCACAGGCTAGAGAGACAAAGAGAGGACAGGTGAGTACAGATCTGGAAAATGAAACGTTACAAACAGCAATTCTTTTGTCTCCAAGGCATTGGAGCATAGAATGAATTGCCTTGGTCAGCAAAAGGAAACCTATTAAAAGACAATAATGATGAATAGGAGAGAGAGAGAGAGAGGGGGACTTGAATCATTTGCTTTGTGCCTCTTTGCAGTCAGTCACTGTTGATATGCAACCACTACCAGTAATATCAACTATAACATCTTCACTCACCCTGTCCCCGTGATTGGTTATGACCTTTCTCCAAATCCTCTCCACTATTTAGATCACACACTACCTCACCAACCTTAAACACAGACTTATTTAGGTCCTCCGGAGTTAGGGCTAATTATTTCAGGATGAGGGATTTCAAAAGGTTGTTAAAACAGCAAGGCACGGGGCTCTGAGTGATCTCATGCCCATGTGTGCACTGCAACACGACGCAGAGGAAAAGTCCCTCCGCCCTCTTAACACTCTCCCTCTGCAAAGGGCTCGAGTAAGACAAATCCCACCCTACTCCCTACGCAGTGCACTACTGTAGACCGGGGCCCTGCGGAGTGAACGGGTGAGTCCACACACAGTAGGACTTTGGCTTTAAACAAATCTTGCTAATGAGGGACTGTGCGGCGCTCTGCACGGACTCAAAGCACACTGGTATGGATCTGCCTCGTGGGGCTTTAAAAGAAAGTCCCCCTGTTGCTCCCCTGTTGACCAACACATGCCAACCCTCACAGCCGGGCGCCGGGCCCAGGCCCTCTACCGACAGATCAGCCCACGTAATGGATCCGCCGATTGGATTTCCTCCCCCGGTCTGATTGTTTTAAAACGACTCGAACGAAGTCAAATGCAGATTAAATAAACAATGCCTTTGTAAAACACCGGGCTGGGATCAATACAGAGTGGTGGATAATGGTGAGCCAAACAAAAACCCAAACCGAACATGGCAAAAGTAAACATCCCCCTACACCCCCACCACCTTCCCCACACCCCCACCCACTCCCACCCCACCACACCGATGCGTTGGCCCAATGTGCCTGACCAACAAACCACAACGCGTGCTAACGAACAGTATGAACCATAATCCATCTTATATCTGACTGGGGGTAGAAAGAGAAAGCGAGGTCACCAAAAGGGTAAGAAGGAATGATTCGCTGACTCAAGACAAAAGGGACTGTTAATTGTCTGGCTGGCGATTACTCAAGGCCAATTTACTTTAAATTCCCATAACACTTAATTAAAAACTCAGCTTTTTGTGTTACGTCTGCGTTTAAGGAATAGTTTGCCCGAATGGGACATAGGTGTCCTTAGTGTGGAAACAAAGTCCATGGTGTGACAGCAATCCAGGTTTTGGTTTTATCTGGCACCAATGTGTTGGCCTTCCTGGCACAAATTCCGTCTGAAAGGTATTGTGAATCTCAACAATGGCAGTTATATAGGTGTGTGAACATATGTGTGTGGTATTTGTGAAATAAATCCTCATTCAAGTCATGGTGGCAATATTATAACCTTTCATGCAGAAAATCAAGTGAGGTTCAGAAATACATTTGTGCCTCAACTTCAATTTGGTTTCTTTAGTCTATTTCTGCAGGGTATAGAAACCACTATGTAATTTTGTACTTTGGGTGAACTATTCCTCATATCGGACAATTGCAAACAGTCCATATGCTTCCAGGCTTTTACCCCCCCCTCCCATAGCCACACACACACATACACACACACAGAAGCATCTTAGCTCCTATAGTTCACTTAACACCTCATGTCCTTGGAGTTCGTGAAAAGAGGCTCTTGTAATCAATTGGAGACTAGACAGAACATATTGGAGAAGTTTTAATTGTTAATGAGGTTCACCACAAGAAAAGTGCTAATGTGAACAAAAACACAAGTTCGAGTTCACAGAATAAAAGAACAACGGCACAAGGCAACTACAAACGCGAAACAAAAGTGGTTTCTGAGCATCGATTTGCTAGGTCATACAACTTCTAATCCATAATGTGTTTGGGTGCAACAGTTGAGTGCAACTGAATGGTATGCACTCAACAGTACACGGCAAGAAAAACACAAGAGGTGAGGTAGAAAATGGCAGCACACTTCAGAGCAAAGTGTTGAGGTCTGAGGGCACACATCCAAATGCTATTTCCCATTTTGGGTCTCCGTGCTCAGTAACAAGAAATCAGCCCAGGGAATCAATGTGAGTAGACTAGTTAATGTGACATCCAGGAAGATATTATTGGAGTCACAAAAGAGGGCTGCAAACAGACTGCTGTAAATTGAACACATGCTTCACAGGAGTATGGTGAGTGGGTTTCATCAGCTCTGAATCAATTGGGTCCCAAAACAGAGCAGAGAGGGAAACGATGTCCCTAAGAAAACGCAACTTGAAATCTCAGGTGCCCGCAATCTCTCCAATTGCTTACAACCCCGTATCCCGCCAATCTTAAAGTTGGCGTTCTGCTCTATATTCATTCAATTCCCCGACTCTAAACTTCTCCGGGCCCCTGTGCCATTACTATAGACAGCTTCAGCTCCGTCTCATTTCAGCGCCGGTACCCTTCAGACGGGTTAAAATTCTAATCTACAGCTCAAGTGTCTGTCCGCGAGCACCTCCGCGCGGCGCCTGCCCCCCCGTCGGTTCCCCCGTCTTCCGCTGGTTCATTAGCGCGAGAGGGGGAGATATCACGGGGATATTGCACGACGCGGGTTTCAGCTTTGATGCGTGTTTTACAGGCGACAGCCACGGGAGGACGGCAGCGTCATTGGTTAGATGTAATGATCTATTAACGAGTGGAGGAGGCACTAAGACACGCCGCCGGCCGCCATCCATCACCCGCAGACACCTCAGGGACGATGCCATTTTTCACCGGGAAAAACAGGAGGCCGGATTTGGGCGGAGATTCCGACTGTAGACGTGATCCAGGCTGCCTCACGCAAATGAAACCCCACTCCCTGTATGGGGGTGCTACTTTTGAATGGGACTCGTAGGCAAAAGGCCTGGATCGCGAAAGGGACCTCTTATTTGGGACTTTTATGTTTATTGCTGTTCACGTGATGCCGGAATTTCTATTGCTATTCAGAATTTCATGGACATAAACATTAAGGAAAATGAAAATGCTAGTTATATAAAAAATGCTAGCTAATAAATTATGTAAATATTAACGCATCCCTCGCATGAACCACAGTACACAACAAATTCTAGTTGTTCTATGTATGTTATATATTACATATTATAGATTAGGTTCAAACTATATTCATTAACGTATACATGCTAAGGCCACAGACGTATTATTAGAAAGATGAAACATACAGCATTTTTCATTGGCATGATAGATACAAATGTAACAATTACAGGAGCACATGGAAAATAGGAACAAGCTTGAATCCCATATACTGTCCAATGTGTTTGAGGACTCAAAGACATAGCTGGTCCCTTCCTGGGCAACAGTGTGTCTCAGAGCAGAGAGATTAAGGGAAGAGGCTGACTCCAAACCCCAGTGGGAGATGTCTGCAGGGAGAATAAGGGGGCGAGGATGGAGGCCTCAGATCAAGGGCACACTCATCTTTTCATTCTATTTTCCACACTATCACCCCCACGACCGGATGGAGAGAAATCATCATTGACCGTACTTTACCTCAGAACCTCCCACCTCCCTCCCTCAAGGGGCTCAGATAGACTCCACGCATTGTTTTAAGCAGGAAGGGGAAGGAAAATAAATCTATAACCTATTGACCAAAAAATAAATGACCAAGATCAGGGTCTTGGGTTTGATCCGTATGATTTTAAAGTTCAGTTTGTGATTGTTGGTGTATCGCCCTCACGCACCACTAGATGTTCAGGCGCCACTGTTGATGAGAAGGCTGTTACTAATGGCATAACACGCAGAGTGATGGAAGTGCAACCCATGAATAGGTCAGGACAATCAATTTCACATTGAGCCATACGAAGTTGATGGTTGAGCTTTTCTCAGTGTTAAGTGGGCAGCTAAAAGGTTAGAGCAGCGGTTTGTGAGAAGCGCTCTGATTACTGGCGTTTGTTGACGGCTGTATTCACCTTCACGGAAACACATGCTACCCAGGTAGAAAGCAATGCACATTGTTGCACGAGTGAATTGCCATTTGAATACCGTCCTCCTTACAATCACACAACGCAAGAGATGAAACAACCCCGCGCGTCATGATCAAAGACGTTTTTTTTTTTTTTTTTAAACCACCATCAATGTGCCTCAATGCCCAAAAGTTTAACGAGGCAGTAATACAACACCTGCATGTCTAAATCAAAGGAGATGAGGACAAATAATGCTTAACCAAGGAGAGACCAGCTGATTTGAACGCACAAAAGCGCCACTGATCTGAATGAAAGGCGGTGCTTTTTCTCCTATTCAGGGACACAGCATTGTGAAGAACTGAATTCAACCAGATCACAAAGCAGCGGCACTAATGAGTTAGCCCAGATGATGTCACAGTGATATCAGTTTGATATCTAATTACAGCCGTTAATTTATGACATCAGAGGGCATCAACCGCAAGCATAGTGTCTTCTGGCCTTTAAGATCTGTTGTTAACTGTCTCTTTCCCCACGCAGTCTTTTATTCAATTTTTTAATCGAGACTGGATCTATAATAAATCACTGTGTCTTAATATGCTCTAACCAACTCAAAAATATATTCGTAATAATTAATTTCCCTGAGCCTACTTTGGCCCTTGAAAAGCTCAAAGCTTCGCATTAGGGAGCAAGCTGAACAGTTAGAGTGTGCAATAACGAACATGTGACATCATGAATAGCAAAATGTACTCTTTATTTAAAACCGCTCTCAAAATGAAAGTCCATTATCATAATTTTTGCCACTTCAGAGTTTAAAGTTAAAGCACTGTTCTTTTTAAATGTTTAAGGACAAACCATATTTACTGCAAGAGACCTTTAAGAAGCATTGATCACAGAACAGAACTCATTGCAAAACAAAAAAGCTAACATAAAAATTTAAAATAAGTTTAAATTGGAAAGAGTTTCAGTGCAGTAAATTGCCCTATTTAATGAACAGTTTGAGTGGTGGTCTCTATAGGACAGATTGCACAGGGCCAAAGCACCAGGATGAACTACTCAAGGTGCAGGGCCGTTTTCTGCAGCAGGGAGAGAAATCTTAGAACCGGGAGTGCCCAGAATCGTTATGATGCACCAGCGCTGAGGAATAAAGAGTCTTGTGCTTACCCATTAGTCAGGCAACTTGTGATCCGCAGACAGATTAAGCTAGGCACGTTTAGCTGCAAGTGTTTGTCTTGTAGTCAACAGCAGAGCAAAAGAAAACACCTCACAGGCGGTATTCTTCCCTACGTGTTTGGGTTGTTCAGGTGTTGTAGGATGTTTACTGAAGCGGTTTGAGGGTGTACGTCAGAGATGAAGACAAAGCGAAAAAAAAAACTGGCAGCTGAGGTAAGTTCTACAGACTGTCATCATAACTGCCACGTAGAACGATTGTTACGTAAAACACCTCTACACCATTGCAAACTACACATGTGCCGAAAATTCCCTGGAATTCCCTGGAATCCATATATGTTGACGGGAAGGAGGAATTCTAATAAAGGTCAAATATTTAATCGAAAATACATTCTACATAGATCCAATAGGGGATGATGGAGGTCTTCAGAATCACACCAACCCCCCCCAATATCCTATATATGCCTATATATCCTCAGTGGTGGTAAATATGTCTGTCACAGACAGGAATGGCTCTCCATCAGTCTCTGAGGACCTTGACATGCTAAGGGCACTGTCTCCAAGAGCTTCCTCCCTCCTGCTTGACCCAATAAGTAGACAATCAGGTGATGACGCCGGGAGACAAACCCTCTCACGTCCGATTACTAAATAAAAATTCCATCTTATGATGAGAGAACACCGGCAGGGCCTAGAGACACCCCCCGCACACGCCTCCACACACACACACACACACAAACACTACTTTTTCTCGTGTTTCCCCTGTTCCTTAGAGAGTGCAGCCCGAGGCATAATCTTTGTTTCTTGGTGGGTGTTTTTCCCCCCTCTCCCGGTGTCTCTCTTTTGGAAGTAACTGAGGTATCCACACACACGGCAGCTAAACGTGTGACTCCAAATGAGAAGCCGTAACAATGCGCAGCACAGCCCTCTGTTGGCCCTAGCCTCGCCCCTGGAGTCCGGAGATGAAAGAGACATTCCCTTTCAGCCGGGGCGCCAGACCAGGCTCCGGGACAGATTAGCCCCGGCAGCATTCGGCAGTTGTGTCTCCATCACCGTAGAATGTCAGCCTTCCCTTTTTAATAACATGCTCTTTTTTAAATTGTTAAAATGTGCCGGAGCCTGATAAATCCGATTGGTTCCGGTAATAGACCCACATGGGTCCTGCGTGTGAATGCATGTTAGCCCATTTCGGTTCCTCAAAACGTAGCTGCATATAGATATATAACCGCAAGACTTCTCAAATCAATTTGAATTGAATATCTCAGGACAGCACTTCAAACTACCACATCCATGAAGGCTCACGACCGCACGTGATTCTCAAGTGCTTTTGCTGTAGACGTGTCTACGTTTTAATGCAATTCCGACAATAACGGTTATGACAGTGGTTCTACGCTTGTCAACGGTGACCTTTTGTAGGAGGCAACGACATGAACGGCTGAATTGGCGGCGATAAACGGGGATTCTGAAATAGCATTTCCTGTATAGATTGAAACGAGGAGTCCACTTTCACCGTTCTCTCCCAACAGCCCGTGTGTCTCCCCCCACTCCCAACACATCCGCTCTACATTCACTGTGCGTCCCCAGTTGATGCCCCCTCGCTCTCCCTGAATATGCAGCAGCACCCAGACAAACCAACGGTGCCCTTCCTCATTTTAATGGCTGGCTCATATTGCATCAGGTTTCATTGTTGTTGTTTTTTACAGGAGGGTTTTATGGATCTATTCAATCCATGTTATCACCTTCAATAGCCCTGTTGCTTCCCGAGACTCACTTTCAAAATGGGAAGCCGGCACAATCAGCTGCCCAGTTTCCCGGACGGATTAAATTGTTTATTACAGCGGGGTTTGAAAGGTTTCAGTTCTGGGTGTTTTCATGAATGTCATCACTCCTGAAGACAATTTGGCTTAATTGTCTTTTTTAGGTCATAGCAACCTTGTCCTTGTTAGCCAGCTAGGATCTCTAATGGGCAGCCTGTTGAGGGAGTTAAGGTAGCTAGCTAGTGGCTAAGGTAGTGAATTATCCATTGCCTTGTGGTAGGTAGTGTTTTCAGCTGAACAAACAGTGCTATCTCCATCACTACATCACTACACAATACAGTCATTAATAGTCCTGCAGATACTGGATCTCATATCACCCCATGAGATGGGTTTTTGAGGCTCATCTCGGAGCTCTGTGAGTGCATCATTTGCATTCATTATTGAGCAAGGTATTCGTATTCACTGCAAACGTCATTTGGCTCCATTAGATTACACATAGATTGAAACAGAGAAATGGATTTGATTCATTGATTTGGGTTGTGACACGTTAGGAATGCAAAATTGAGCTGGACCCTTCCTATCCAGTCAACATTGAATAATTGAGCTGGAATTTTCGTGTCTTAGCTACAACGCTCAACAACCATTTTAAAGGAAACCATTGATTTATTCACATTCCCGCCAATGACTACCTGGCAATATGAATATTGCCTTAATAAAGAGAAATATTCAAGTAACATACATAATGTTGCCCTTTAGTTTGATCAAAAGAAGAGTAGAAACATGCAGTCTTACAAAGCCTATTAACACCTGGAGGCTTGCAGGAATGTATCACTTGCTTTCTGATTAAGCTATTGGGTTGTTCCCTTCAGAAGCCACGTCTATTTTTTATTCTTAGCTTGATACCTTTTAGAAAGCATATTAGCTTCATGTCAAAACAGAATCTCCAAAAAGTCCTCTAAGCATTGGTCTAAGCATTGGTTTCCTAAAAACAAAACAGCCATTGGTTACCAAGCCCCCGAAACACATACAGGGACATATACAGTATATGCCAGGCAGTGTTCAAGGAGGTCTTTGGTGGCTGCTGAGAACAGTGACTATGACAACTGATTAAGCAGTGAGAAGTAAGACCTGGGGAAAGCTGAGCGGTCATGGCTCCAGGCATAACTATGGACAATGAGCTATTGATTGAAGGTTCTAAAGGCTGCTGGCATTTGGATTTCATTTGGCCTGTATTTTTTCCTCTGACAGATTTGGAGAATAAGCATGTGTATTGGCTGTTCATGACATTTATTAAGTCAACTTTCTCTTTTTCATTTGGCTTCCCTCGGAATCAAAAACTCTCAGGTGTTCTCTTTTGCTGTTCGGGTCCAGGGGCTCAGTGAGAGCTAAGCCCTGCCTCGGCTAGAGTACCGAGGCAGATTCGGAAAATGAATAGAGCTGACGCTTTTACTATTTTAATATCCCTCTCTGTGCTCCTTTGTTGATTACAATGAAGGCCAATGCAAGGGTGAATGGCTAAGAACTTTTAATGAATTCACACTGAGATTGGCTATTTGATTCAGTCCTGCCCACTCTACACCTCCTGAAGAAATGTTGAATCTTTGCAGTAATTTTGCAATAATTAATATAACCAATACAAAACATGCCCTCTCACACTAAGCATGCAGCAAGCATGCAGCAGAGTTTACGGAAATGTCTATATTATTGTCTTTCCGCACTGTTGCTAAAATCAACACTCAAACTATGTTTCTTACAACTGCGCTTAATTTAGCAAGTTATTGGCTTTAATAAAATTGTGTGATTTCCGGTGGATTCAGCGTGATCAAAACAATGCCCATCGTTAGCCCTTCGTCCGCTAAACATTATGCTGCATACTACAACTAGGCTAGGCAAATGGCAACTCACCATTCACTACGCACACAGACACATTACTGAAATTACACAAAAGATTGCGCAGAACAAGCATCAGTGTGTGTGTCTGTCTGCCTGCCTCTTGTGTGTAAGTGTCCGCATGTGTTGGAAACCACTCCTACTCTCTTTTTCTCACCAGGAGTGTGTCAGGAGTGTGTCCTAGAGGCTACAGACAGTGACAGGCAGAGGCTGAGATGGAGACAAGGTGTTGCGGAGACGTGTCAAGATGTAGAGGCAGGCGCCCTTAATAGTGTGACCTTGTAAGGCTGACAAACATCAAGGTACTTTGCTGAGCTCCTTGGTCAGGCACCATGGATCTGCGGAAGCACAGAAAACCTGCAATTGCATGTATCAGCGTCTAGATAGAACACTCGCCTTTGTTACTTCCATGTAAAGAGCCTAATTGTCTTCCGTCCAACAGTACTGTGTGGTTTCGACCATTAGTGGTGTGGAAACACTGTGGTTCTTGTGCAAGGACCTGATTGGTAAGCACATAGAAACCGTGTGTTTTTAAGTATGTCTGATGGTAGAAACTATAAGGCTACATCCCTGTAATTGCTTCGTATGTGGGATTCTCACCCAAGAGGAAAACATCAGGCTGAGTGAGAATGAAGCTGTCACGACAGAGCAGATTGCTGATCTCCTGGGTTACCGGAGTGCACTCCACGTTTAAGGCATGTGCCGTACAGATGCTGTACAACAATTTGAGACAACATAATCTAAGCTCAAAACTACTTCATCATGTGATTGGTCAAATGCATGATTGGGTTCTGGTTTCGTACGCATTAAGAGAAGAAGTCTGAACCAGAATGAGAAACTCCACCCTTCTCTCTCTGACAATGACCAGCATGTTGATGAGAAAAATGTCTTCTCCGATATTGTAAAGATGCTACTGGCCAATTTGCGATTTGTCAAAAAACACCAGAACTAATGCTGGTCACTATCTCACATATACCGTTGTTTCATGACAGATCTACGGTACAGTTTATGTTAATGTGGTCTGTCAACGAGAGATAAGCTATGCCAGGAAAATAATCCTGCAGCAGCAGGAAATGTGCATTTTAATGTGGATAATAATTAATGGACCAATTTGTACGTGTTAATATGTTTTCCATCATGGCAAATACAATTTAAAGAGGAAAGTACAAACTATAGATGCTGTTTTAAATATTGAACACAGAAAAAGTTTAGATTTCTCTGTTACGCAGGAAATGTTCCTGCAACAACAAGATGATCAAATGAAAATACGGCGCCAGTATAGGATGAGTGCCATTGCCTGTTTTGACAGTCAAGCCCAGGTATCAGGGAATACAGTCACAGACCGGAAACTAATAGGCGATCACTCGTGAGACAACGCCGGCATATCGACGGTTGCTTCGTCGCCCTGTTTCGGAGATGTGGTTGGGAAAACTCTAGGGAGATATCAAAGTCTAAAGACTTGTTGTTGGGGTTGGATTAGACATGAGTAAACCAGGAACACATGCTGGTATCAGCAGGGGGCTGTGAGGCCTTGTTGGGCCCTGTGATGTGACTCATCCATAATGATTGTGTCCTTGGTGTGAATGTCTTGCCCATATTTTGTCTTTCATTACCTCTCCACCGATCCGCCAAAAGGTCCTGTGTTTACTGAATGCTAATAACAAAGGGGATTTCTCCAGGGGTAACCTTCACACACTCACGGATGCACTTCCTAACTCACCAAACTGTGAACACATGCCCGCATTCAGAGACACTGCTGGCGTAGGTAGGCAGACACTCTCGTGCATTCACAATTATACGCTGGGTGGTTTGAAACATGAATTGTAATTGATTGGCTGACAGCCGAGTTATACGTATGCATTAACACATGACAGACGGAGCATTGTCATGGAAAAACCTCACACCTCAGCGATGTGAGAAGAAAGAAGCCGGATGAGCCAAAACATTATGACCACCTGCCTAATATGCTGTTGGGCCAGAACAGCCCCGACCCGCTGAGGCATGGACTCTACAAGAACCCTGAAGGTGTCCTGTGGGGTATCTAGCACCAAGACATTAGCAGCAGATCCTTCCAAGTCCAGTTGCAAAGTGGAGGCGCTTTAAAGGGGTGTACATGGTCAACAATGACAACGTCGTATTCGCTATTGTCAGAACCTCAATCTTGACCTTGAAGTACCGCACAGGATGACAAAGGTTAATAAATGGTAAGCTGAAGATATTGACTTGTGTTAGCATGGTGGCTTTCATTGAAACAGTAAAAAGACTGGAGTGAGACCTTGTCCCATTGCAGTGACAGCCTGGGCAACCTTGACCAAGACTACCGACACACAGCCTTCGATGGGAAATGACACCCAAATGACGCTTAATAAGTGTCTTGATTCCAGGTCTTTTTCTGCACGTCTGCCACTTAGTGTGGGCAGAGGGACTGGCTGTGCGAGACAGCAGAGGCCCAACTCCCACAAAATACAGAAAGGCCTCTTCACGTTGGCTCATGTTGACTAAGTATATAGGGCATAGTAGAAATGAAGGGGGTGTCCTCAGTGCCTGCTTGGTGTGGGAGAAAAAATTGAAACAGCACAACATTGTATAGTGTAAACTAAAGAGCCTACTACAGAGAGAATGCAAGTGCAACTTATTTTATAGAAGAATTTGCATACTTTTCTATTTACATTTTGTATGTCCCCAGACAGCTCAGAGTAGGTTGTAGGCTTGAAAAGAGGAATATGTGTATGCAGCCATTGGACCAGCCTCTTATCAGTTTAAAGATGTCTTTGCTAATACAACAAATATTTGGCAACACAAAGTTGAGTAATAGGGGTAGTTTATTTGCAATAACCCTCAACTCGATTATTAATAGAGCCATGTAGTGTCCCAAGAATTAGGTCCCTGTCACGACCAGTCAATCCATTCTTATCACGGGCCTGGTGATACTTATCTTCTATATATCTTCATACTCCTTCCTATATATTCTTTGACCAACCATGATTTTTCGTTTAAGGTGATGAGATGTCCCAGCTTACCGAGGACACATTATTATAAAACTCACCAGTTCCTGCTGACTTTCCATGTGCCTGTTCGATTCGTGACGCCACGTAGCCACTGCAATAACAACCATTCCCATCTCCGTAAAATGATACATTTACTAACGCAGCAATAACATCTGCTTCCAGACTTAATATAATTTTAAATGACTAGCTTTGGGTAATAGAATCGGCTAAATGACTCAAATGTAGAGCTACGGCTGGTGCTTCAGAGTGAGTTTCCAGTCTGTCATATTCAAAGAAATAATTGATCAGCTCAAGTAGTGTAAAAAACCCAGCACTGTCGTATTGTTACAGCAAGCCCCGTGGAGTCTCTCCTCTTTCATTTAGTTACTCAGTTGTCTCTCCTTTGCTCTCACTCCTCCTTCCGTCTCTCTATCAGTCACCCCCCACAGCCCACAGATCCGTGGTTTATTTTACCATGAGGCACACTTAGACAGCGTGTGCACACAGCCACCGGGAAACAAGTGGGATCTACTTCACAGCCTCCGGAGGGCTGCTTTTGATGACGCACCGCTGCGTGACTGTCGTGCCCCTATAGAGTCACACCAGGACTGTTTATCTCACAAAACTGTGCTTGCCTTGGTACAGGAAAGCCCTACATTGCCGGGGGGGGCAACACAACACAATAGAGTGCAGTGCAGAGCCGTTTGTGCATTCTGGGTTCATTGTGTCGTTGTCCACAGAATACCACAGCGTATACAGCAGATGACCGAAACTGTGGCTATTGAAATGTTTTGAGAAACGTCTGATTGTTCCACACAAACCGCCGGGACCTCGCGGAAAACTGGGACGAGCAGATTATGCTAATTTGCAACGTCGGTATGTCGACAATGCATTTCCTAATCTTTCCGAGGCATCTCTGGGTGAAAGCGATAAGCGGCAAACGAGCGACGAGACCCCGTTTCCCAGCGCGATAAACGCTCGACACAGCATTGATAGTGTATGGGTTTCGACCGCACGCACACAGCAACGTCGTGCCTTTTGTTGACCGCGTTGACCGTGCTACCGCGCTGGCTGTCGCCGCTAACCACGTCCCACTCTGACAATAGGATGAAGCAAAACGAATGTGTGGAGGGGATTTGAGAAGACTTCCAGTCCCTGGATAGCTTGCTGTTACTAGACAGGGGCAATTCCTGGGCTGCCGTATTGTGTCCGTGGATCCTTTTTCTAGAGTGCCAGGTGCAGTTTTCCACACGAGGATGGTTAAAATTGTGAGAAAAACATGAGACCATTTTATTTTGTGTTTTATAAAGTTTTTTGTGGAGGGTAGGATGGACAGGGCCGTTTGTTTTCCTTTTGTAGATTTTTTCTTTCAATAAATTGTTGTTGTGTTTGTGTTGCACGTATGTTTGTGTAGCATAACTGTTTTTGCATCTGATCCATTGTAACATTTGTTCCAAGAATTGGACAGTTTAGCGCCTGCATTCAAGGGGGATCCCAGGGGACGTCCGATTTCTCCCCAGGTATTAAAACCAGCATGCCTCACGCTCCTACAGACAAATCAAAAGGAAAGGACAAGAGCTACGCGCCCCCCCCCACACCACCACATGGATTTCACAGAACAATTGAAAAATAAAATATCTAATGGAGTTCAAAATGAAAGGAGGTGGCTTGCAGCTCTGCTTCCTTGAGAGGCATTGAGAAGTATCTGAAGAAGCTCGTGCCTCTCTGACCTTGAGAGAAGTGAGGTGTGTGTGGTGCCGCGTTCACAGGAAATACACCCGAGATAGCCGTTAGAAGTTGATGGAAAATGGAATTGAAATGTTATGGACTGAATTTAGAGGCAAACTCTACAGGGGGATAGATAGAACTCTAGAGTGGAGCGAGGCTTAGAGCACAGTTAATTACAATTCCAGGCATAGGTCCTTTAGAATAGCTATTACCCTTCATTAAAGGCAACATTTATTGTGAAAGGAAATAATACCCACTTCTCATTGTCAGATTCAAACCTCAGGGGGAATTAACGCATGTTTCAACAAAGGTGTGCTCAACCAAGTGGGGCATTTCTTGTTGCAGTCGCGTGTGTTAACGGAACACGGATGATTGTATTTTACAAAGAGGTGAAGGTGTTCCTGTGTGACTCTAAACACCAGCATAGTGGTTTCAGGTCTTACAGGGGACAACCGACATGAAGACAATAGAAATGATTTGCAATTGAAAATAGCTGTGGATTAGGATGTGAGCTAAACTAATGGTAGCGCAGGGCTAACGATTCCCTAAGCTAACTGCTCCCACTGTATGCTATTCTGTCTCGTGTGTTATGCTATTCTGTCTCATGTGTTTTAAGCATTTACTAACACAAACACACATTTCTCCATCTTCTAAAAAGGGAATTTCTGAGCAAAGGTGTTGCAATCTTAAAACCCTTTGATCTACTTGTCAACAGCCGCAGGCTGTTTCTACAAGAGCAACTATCAGGGAGTACCAAGATAAATCACACAACTATTAACCATGGAAACAAATAAAAGTTTTGTTCAAATGCCTTTGAAATGAGAGTGAGTTTTTAGACACACACACAATATAATTATGAAGGCATGTAAACCTAATCTACCTCTTCAAAATCTTATAACACCTTTCAGATGTACTCTCTGTCCTATAGCGCAACATTCAGTGATCAGTCTAGAATGGGTACAAAGTGTTACAAAATTGCATCTGCTCAGTGCAGGGCTAGTGAAAGGGTGAAATTACACCTGAAATCTCGTCAAACCCATCAATGGTCCAACATTAGTTTTAAAGAAAACAATTGTGTATGTACCTTGCAAGAATCTCCTTTTATCTCCTTTTGTTCATGTATAAAAATATGACCATTCAGTTGATAAGTTCATTGCATAGGTCTAACATTGAATTTGAACCAGAGACCAGAATACCCATGAACACTGTTCAGGGGGTCAGAAGTCTCGTTGCCAATAGGTAGGACATCAAAGAAGATCAGTGATTTGTTCTCGTACTAAGAGGGGCTTGAACACTAAAGCGCAGTTCATCTCAGCTTTCTTGGGTGCAACAGATGTTAATAGGGAAAAGGCCTCAGTTTGATGTACAGGAGGAAGTCATTATATGGTCGCTGGAGGCCCAGCCCTGTAATACTAAGGTCACCCAGAACAGGAAAGTTAACAGAAAAAACAGGCAAGGAGGGATTATCAGTTTACGGTCATTGATGTACAGGAGCTATTGTGTGGGATAAATTGCCACAATTCAGTAAATAAGTCCATTACCACACCAGCTGCTGTTTTATACGAAAACCAGCCTTCTCAATGGCGAAGCGCTGGGCAACAATTTGTGTAGTTGTGATAGGAATCATTTGCATACAGTGGGCTGCATAGTATGGTTGTGGATGTCTGAAAGAAAATCCAGTGAGACTTTCCTTTTGTCACGTATTGGTAAATGTTTTGATGTCCTTCACAGTGCAAGTTCCATTAGATCATTGATCTGGTCAATGGTTACAAAGAAGCTGCAGTGCAAAAGTGACAGACACAGCACTGCATTAACAAGTTCTTTGAACTATAGTAATTTCATAGGATGCTTTTGGGTCTGTAATGGACCTGCTATGTTTCAAAGACTCATGAAAGCTTACATTTTTTGATACCTTCAGTATACTTGAATGACATTTTATTTTTGATCAGAAATTCGAGTTCCACTTACATTGAGCCAGTTTGGAAGAAAAAAAATGGAAGAAAAAAAATTAAAACAATCAGGTTTAAAGTGAAGTTTAAGACGTGCTATACCTCAAGTGAGAAGTAGAGTATGTTTCCATGGGCATCTGTTCAATAGTATAGGGCCAGACACCAAGCACAAAGATCTGAGGAAATTTATTGGATGCTACAAAAGAGGTTTTATTGAGGGTTTCTCCAAATTGTTTGGCCCTCCATGACTCAGGAAAAGATAGCCCTTTAGAAGTAGAATGGTTGCTTCTGTGGTGTGATGAAATAAGTGTCTTGGAAAGTCTGTGAACGTGCCATGATGGCTACCTTTGTATGGTGTTAATTGAATACATGTAAATGTGTGAATGCTGGTTTCTTTGTTTTCATTGTTGTAGCCAAGGTGAAGTGATCCTATTGTTGACACAACAGGGGAGCTTGGAATTGATCTGTCTGTTTGGGGTAAATTGTGTATTTCCAAAATTTTACTTAGATCTTGGAGTCAATTGTTAACGTTTTGTGGTATTATATGTTTAAGATACTTAGGGCGTACTTTGTAGACTTTTAGACAATTTGGGAAAAAACTGAATTGCTTGTGTGTAACTATGTGATGCATTGGAACTTAATTAGCATAAATTGTATTACTTATAGATTATAACGGCATTCCTCGATAATCTTCAACAACACCGGTGGATTGACTGGCAACCAATGTCAACCAATGTCCTATATTTACCATGTCGGTACCAGTCAAAGGTTTGTACATACACATATCCATTTAAGTGGATTTGTAAATGTGTCCAAACTTTTTTTATGGTACTGTGTGTAAGTCAGCAAGACCAGACATTCCATCCCTGAGACTTGGGTTGCTACAGTACACAACTAACCTCTGTGGACTTGACTGAAGAGAAGCAGCCTTGAAGTTTTCGTTGTAGGCCCCAGAAACACATTATATCTCACGTTGTCACAAAAAGGTTAGCTTATGATAACGTATGTATACAAAAATAATATGGAATCAAATCAGAGATAATAAATGATCACGAAGGTTAGATTGTCCTGCACTCTTTCTTCTACCCTGCTAATGCTTTACACTGTAAATACCTGTTCACAGGCCTTTGAGAAGATACAGACTACTTTCGAGTTGTTGAAACACCATTTCTACTGCTCTGTTTAGAAATATGAGTTGTCCAAACAGGCACCAGGCAGATAGGAAGAGTGTAATGGTGTATGCCAGAATCAGGGTCCACAATGCTAAAAATAATTACAATAATTTATGTAACTTGAGCTCCTGGCCCTCACAAGCATTCTTTCAGAGGCATTTCAGGTTTATATTGTGTTTACCGTTATAAGACAACAACCAGCTGTCTAACCTTTACATAGCCAACTTAGATGCCATAAAATTGACAGCTCAGCTAGCAGCACAAGTCCCTTGTAGGGAAACATAGGCTTGGCATTGCTGAGGCATAGTATAACTGTGTGGCAATTTGCAATGTTTGAATTAGACACTTCAATGGGTGGGCAATGATAGTAGTTTTAGGGTAACACACAAAAACGTTCTGGTTACTCTAAAGTTGAGCTACACATTCAGAAATGTTTGGGACAGTTACAAAGCCTACTCGAATAGAAAAGTCAACATTGACTAAGCCAGTGATGAAGTAGTTGCATTGTGTCAAAGGGCAAGATGCATTGTTGCACCGCATGATTAAGAATGATGCCAGAGAATGTCACCAGCTCATGTTGCCAGCTTGCTTGAAAGAATCAAGACTTGAGAGTGTTCATGATCACATGGTACACCAAGGAATGGGGCGGACACAGAATTCTATTCTGCTTCTATGTTGAGATGTAAAAAGATGTTGAGGACTGGGTGAAAACATTTCTGAGTTCCAGTATATTTCGATGAAAACGCCCCAGCCCAAGATACATGCACCCACGAAATGTCTAGCTCCACCGGCCTTGATGTCTGACAGTTGATTTCATCATCCTTGAACCGAAGTCTGACAGTTGTTAGAAGGTGTTAATGTTAACACGTGTTTTCACTACGTTCACTTAAGCGGTCCCTAATCGTCAACTCAACAAGTGATTTTTAAGTCACCACTGAGTTAGGTAAGCTCCATTATCTCATGCACACACTGCTTCCAGAAATGAAGCGCGGTAGGCCTGGGCAATGACCAGAGTTTTTGTTTGACTACAACGCCACCATTATAACGCAATCAGCTTTTTGGTGTTCGTCAAGACCTTTATATTGACACCATGTTGGGTCAAAAGCAGGTGCTTATAAGAAACACAGCCGGTTGGTTGTCCTGACGAGCATCTACAGGACGTGCACACAAGAGTACATGCGATACAAGTTTGTTTGCTTCACAAAACAAAGTGCGCTGTCTGTCTCCTCAAAGATTTAGGTCAACTTGGTTACTTTTGCTACACATAAAGATGAGCCATTATAAAAATAAACATATCCCCTGAAAAGTCCAAGAATGAACAACCTTCACTAGGCGCCTAAGGAAAAGTAGACCCAGTCACTGGCATTAGTGCTCCTGACATCTCTCTGCAAGACCCCACTGATCCTGAGTTTAAGCATGGCTGCGGGAAGGTGTTTGGAACAAGGGAAACAGTGGATGTTGAATACAGGGAATACACATGCCCATCTGCTGAAACCTCGAGGACAGATGGACTAACGGTCTACTGGAATAGACAAACAGACTATCGGAAATCTTGTCAGCACCCCTACGTCCCTACTATGTGTGTTACATTCTAAAACAGGCAAGAAATACAGTTTGTAAATCCAGAAATGTTCTCTTTTGGATATAACCAATATGTGCAATTTACTCTCCTGACTACGAAATCCTGGTCAGAAGTCTAAAGGATGTTGATGTACTTAGCAGGGGTAGCCAGTCAGTAACAACACATAGATGGTTTCATTTACATTAACCAAATAGCCTTGGATCGTTTTAGTGAACAGTAAGTAATGTCTGCAATTAGGTGTTATGGGATTGCGCCTGCTCAGTGTAAATCGCTAAATGGAAGTAATTACACCAGAGAACCTCTCAGGGGAATAAAATAACCCTGCGTTTGTTTTATATTCTGCGATGGACCTACATTTGGAAGGCTGCGCACACTTTTAGATGACAATATTTAAGAGTACATGCCTGCCAAGATAAAAGAAAACCACATAGCAAACCTGTCAGACAGATACTTGCTTTACAATAGCTACATTACTATGGAACACACATGACTTCACAAAATCTTTGTGATCCAGGCTGACTCAGGATCAGTACGACTGGATCAAATAGACACCACGTGATTGACACCATATGCCACCTATCACCGCGCCAACTTTGACGCGCCCGGGCTGTGCTTTGCATAGCAATAACCAAAAGCGTCGGTCATGTTGGTTTCCCCTGCTCTCTGTGCCACCACTGGCTTTGTCACGTCGGGTAAATGAGTGACAATCCTATGCCTGTGGGTGGAGGGACGACACTGAGGTGGCTGTTTCAGATGCGTGTCCAC
Organism: Novumbra hubbsi; assembly: GCA_016801125.1. Taxonomy (NCBI): domain Eukaryota; kingdom Metazoa; phylum Chordata; class Actinopteri; order Esociformes; family Umbridae; genus Novumbra; species Novumbra hubbsi. The sequence goes on along the minus strand of JACXGK010003425.1, from coordinate 22,594 downwards.
ATTAGACGTTTTTTTGGTTCCTGGGCTGTTCTACTGTCATTGGCCGGCTCCTGAAAAATAGTGTTGCATGCAGGAGGGGCTACTCTGATGACGGTCAGCTATTTTGGCTGATGTTCTGACACCGTGCCCACTGTTCCTTGGGATGTGGTACCCCACCCAAGAGATGTAAAGGGTAATTCAATAAGAGTATGACCCATGGATGCTCCAGGACCAAACCTATAGCATTTTCCCAGAACAAATTCTGCCTTTAAGTCATGCCTTGAAACAATCAAAGGCTGTCCTACAAAGCCACAATCTAAATGCATCTGTATTGCAATACACGTAGAAAAGTAGCCAGTACTGAAACATAAAGCTTTATTGTGTCCTATTAAATTCCATGCAAATGCAGGAAGAATATAATATGGGGAGTGTTCATAGGATCTATGAAATCAACCCCAAGTTCTATATACGCAAAGTACTTTCCCAGCGTAAATAAATTAACCAACCATCATGTGTGCACGCGACAATCAGAAATCTTTTGTTTGCTTCATTTTCAGCCCAGCCGAGAATCATTGGTCTCAAGATGAGGTCTATGATTACGTGGGCTTGTTTGACTCACAACATAGCTGGGAACATTAAACACGTTCACATAGAAACAGCAAATCAAGATCCTTTTATCCTAGTGATAAACAGCTGCGTGACGTAAACACTGCCTGACAATGCGGGATTGACATTATCTTGAGAGGGAGCTGCATGGAAAACTGTCCAATAACACTGTCCAAATCAATCATGCCGAAACCAAAGCAGGCACAGTGATTGACACTGTGGCGCCGCCTCAGCCTGCAGTGTGGACGGAGGCCCAGTTGGGCCCACCGCTTATTTAACATTCACCAACCACCTTGTCATATTAGCAATCGGCAAACCGCTAACAGGGCCCAGGGAAAAAGACGCTGGAATATCCACGAGATCTCCGACTCTCTTCTATTAAGATAAGCTGTGGAACGCATTGCTGCACTATGAAATAAAGTAACACTCATCACGCTGTAGACAGTACTGTACATGGTAGATTCTGTGAAATCAAATCAGCATTCCACAAAAGACCTCAAACAAATCCGCCCTCCGTGGCTGAACTGACAACTTTACAGGGATTACAAACAGAACCGTTGGAGGTAATAAGCAGACTAGTAGACAGATGAAATATGAACAACAACACCTTGCCAAACAACGATGACATATCCCAAGTTCAGAGCGATTCTACATAAAGCTACCACAGGCATGCATGACGAAGGGGCTTTCCCAAAGCGTGGCGTTGTGGAGTCTCTTCTTCATACCTTTTACACGGTGGGAACACAGTACACACTGAATACCAGAGTGCCAGTCATGCATTTAATACCGCAACGCAAAAACAAGCCACATTCAGAGCATCACACCTGATTTGTGGATCGAGAGCAGTCAGGCTAGAGGAAGAGATGTGCCGCAATGCATGGTCCTTATACGTTCAGCACTGGGCCTTACACGCAAGCAACTGGGTTTTGGCTTGAAGAGGGCAGGGGCTTTGCACGCCTTCCCGCTCTCTCGCTCTCATTATTTCTGTCATTCTCTGTGTGAAAGGCAAGAGGCCTTGTACGCTGGGAGGCTGATGCGCCGGTCGCCGGAGTCTCCACAACTGACAGGAAGAGCAGGTACGAAAGAGAGGACAAAAAGTGAGTGAGTGTCAGAAAACAGGAGAAGAAAACGACTTCATTAGGAAGGTTGCACCTCTTTCGGCGAACATAAAAATTGGATTTCTGTTAAATGTGATTTGTAATCAAAATCCGCAGACAGTACTGTTTGAAATTGTTAACATCAACGTCCTCAGCCCTCATGTTCCCTTTCCCCCTCTGTTTTAAGGACCATCCGATACATTTCCAGACGAATCGTCGGGTTAGCCGAAATTAAATTAGAAACCAGTGCAAAAAACTGCCAGTACAATAGAGTGGCCTGGGTTTAGCAATGTGGCGGGAATAAATGTGCATGAAATAAGCCTTGTGTCTTAGCATGTTGAATCAGGTTTAATGCCAGGTCTGTCATCAACTCCCTCTCCCTCCCTCAACCAATGCACCCTGAACACAACCAATGCACCCTGAACACAACCAATGCACCCTGAACGCAACTCTGTCCTCAGATCCCCATCAGCAGGATTCTAACCACCTGTTCACACTCACCTGTTTTCTATTAGTCCCACTATTTAGTTCAGTTCCATTTGTGAGGTATTATTTGATTTCACAGCAACTATGCTGAGCCCTTTCTTGAATTCCAACAGTTAATAGATATTTGTGTACCGACCTGTTCTTGCCTAGTTTACCTTTGATTCTGATAAACAGTCCTGGCCCCACTGTGTATTCTGCCTACCTTTTCGATTTTCAGTGTTTGACCTTCTGCCTGTCTCTTGACCACAATTCCTGCCTCCTCCTGTGGATTATCTGCTGTGCTCGGCACTTGGAACCAGCCCTCTGTATTCTCTAGCATCCATGACTATTGATTTCTAAGTTCAGATCGGACTTCGGATTGGAGTCGTACAGCCCTGCCTTTCTGCCTGACAGACAGAGCCATCATCAACACCTAAAAGACCCATCATCCCATGATGTCATTCAAGTCCAATGTTTCCCAGAAGCTCTGGCAGCTCCCCGGGCTCCAATAACTAGGACTGTCTTGATTTAGAACGTAGAAGTGCCTCATCTCCTCATGTAGACACACCTTCACCCACATCACACACTCAGTATGCACAAGGGATCTTATAAAAATAGGTCACTGTATGACATACTACCAGGCCAGAGTGAACTGTATGTTGGTGGCCATGTTTGAATTCCGCCAAGGACGATGTCAAGGCTGTTTTTATGAGGTACTAGAAACAGGTCCCCAAGCAGTCTTCACGCAGTACTAGAAACAGGTCCCCAAGCAGTCTTTACGCAGTACTAGAAACAGGTCTCGAAAACAGTCTTTACACAGTACTAGAAACAGGTCCCCAAGCAGTCTTTATACAGTACTAGAAACAGGTCCCCAAGCAGTCTTTACACAGTACTAGAAACAGGTCCCCAAGCAGTATTTACACAGTACTAGAAACAGGTCCCCAAGTAGTCTTTACACAGTACTAGCAACAGCTCTAGAGAGATTTACTGATGAAGGATAGAGCACATAGTGATAGAGCACAGTAATGCCAAACACTTACGGTGAGCAACAACTCACAACATTTGATTTCCAATGTTCTGGTGCAGGGCAGGCATGGGAACATATTTATTCTGATCAATGTAATATTAATGGACTGCATAGTAAAACATGCTGACAAGATGGATTCATCTTATTTCTGTGTGAATTAATTATTTTCACATGATTCGCCATATGATGACATGGGAATGGGGCAGAAGAGTCTAACCGGGGTACTCATTGCCATATCATTTGAGGCGCATGCCAAAGCATTGGTCTCAAACCTGCCGAGATAAACACACTGAAAGGGGTTGCCTCAAAGAATATTTTCTAGCTTCAGGAATGTTTGGGAATCTCTCTGTCACTTGCACACACGCAACCACACAATAAATAAACACATAAAAATATAAGAGTCAACTGAAAATATATTACCCTTAAACAAAACATCTATCATAAACCTAGCCTATTCAACCAGGCCTAGCTTTTAGATTTTTGTTGCAAAGGGGTGGAGAAAACAAAGCTTTTTTGTGACGTCTCAAAACACACTAACCCAATCAAATGAATTGCTTGGGAGGAGCGTATATAGGTGCTCATGAGAACAATGCCTTCAGTGCAACAGTAGCTAGCTAAGTGAGGATGGCAGCAAAATCTCTAAATAAAACCCCATTGAAATCGGTTTGGACCTCATCAACTGCCAGTTTCACCATTTCTCCGCGCCAAGTGTAATGCCCAATGTTCTTGTTTTTGCCTGTATATAATGTGATTCCGCATATAATGCGTTTAGAACACAAACTTGATCCTCAATTAAGAAAATCAGAGAAGATCCGACTGATATTACTGACTTTATTACTACCATTTTTAATAAATGGCAGGCTGTCCGCCAGGCTTGATAAATTAAAGCATTTACCATAGCCTTTAGGATCCTCGCAAAACCATCTCTTTTATCAGAACAGCCTATAAGCAGATATGTTGTAATTGTTTTATTGACTTGATGTTAAGACCAGAGCACAGTACTTCGAAAACAGCATTACATTTTTTCACCCAGCCTTTTTCTCATATGTTGCAACCTAAGAACTAAAAACTTTCTTGAAATATGTTCTATCCAATTCGAAGAAATAGTGATACAATGCCCGCCTTCAACAAGCCTGTGAGTGGAGTTGTTTTTTCACATGAAAAACTAACTTTTTTAATAGGCATGTTTAATAGACTAAACCGTCAGAAACATACTCCATGAGGGTGGTTTGACGTCCTCTAGTAGGACCTTTTCTAACAGCCCAGCAACATGCACCTTGATTGGCATTGCCAGAGAACACCAGAATTGGCAGGTCCACCATTGGCGTCCACAGATGAGCGCAGCTTCACAATGAGCACATGTGACGGACGTGAAAGAGTCTGGAGACTCCGTGGTGAACAAGTATGCTGACTGCAACATCAACCAGCATGAGTGGTTTGGCGGTGGGTCAGCGATGACCTGGTAAGGCATATCCTTGGAGGGTCGCACAGACCTCCACGTCCTGGGTTCCTCCTGGTGCAGAACCATGCCTGGCCAGATCTGAATCCATTTGAGAAGATCTAGAACGTTATTGTCAGTGCATCCGATGCCGCCAAGTAACACCACAGACTGTCCAGGAGCTCACTGATGCCCTGATCCTGGTCTGGGCGGAGATCCCCTGGACACCATCCGCCATCTCATCAGGAACATGCCCAGATGTTGTCAGGAATGTATACAAGCATGTGGGGGGCCATACACGCTACTGGGTCACATTATGAGTTGGTGTGATGAAGTTCACGCAAGTTGGAACAGCCTGTGATTTCAATTGTTTACTTTTTTGTGTTGGATTTTGAATCCAACCCACAATTTGCTAGTGACTTTGGATTCCAATGGCCATTCTTATTGACTTGAATTAGGTGTTCCCCTAATTGTTTTGAGCAGTGTATATCTTTTTTTTGTAAGTGAAAACTAGCAAAATATTCTCCATGTTCCTGATTTTAGTTATGCCACCAGTGAGGTACACACTAATAGGAATCCATGTAAAACGCACACCAACCAACACCTACACCCCCTTACACACAGAGCCAACACCCCAAACGGAGACCCAGCAGAGCCTGAGGGGATGGAGCCCTAACCCTGCCGTCAGGCCTTCCTCCAACCGCTGGTTCCACGCGCCAACTAGGCAGAGATCCACCAGAAACCAGGGGTAGAGTGCAGCACACAGTGTCTCATTATGCCTTCCCTACTCATCATTATTTCATGGCTGGCAGGCTTAAGAAGCCGGCCCGCCGGCATATGAAAGGGTGAATTTCCACATTAATTATTTTCAGGCTGAACAGCCTAAGGCCTTGCCGGAGCCTGTACCGTCGCCTCGCACTCCACACACACGCAGAACAACTCATCCCCCTGAGGAACACACACACACACACCGAGGCATGCGTGGAGAACACCTGCTTGAATGTGGCTGCAGCCAACGGAGGGTGAACATCAGTCAGGCCCTTCTCCGGACTTCTCTAATTGAACTAATGATTAAGACGGCCGTGACACACGCTGCGTGTTAGGGGTGCGTTCAGTGTAAACATAGCGTGCTGCCGCTGCTACTGATATGAACTGCTAACTGGATTTCATTACCGAGCAGCTGGAGTTAGTGGTGCTTGATGAACCCGGGCGTCTTGTTCCACCCCCAAGTCACGACTGGTCTTGAAAATGCAACCTACCCAGATGCATATGCTCGAAAACCTTCTGCCGTGTGATTTTATAACATGTCCCTGTTATGAATGTATTCACCGTTCGCTGTACCACTTTTAACAGCTGATTTGTGATGGCAATGGCACAGTGTGCTGCGGAGACAACAATCTGTCCCTTAAGGTCAGCCGATGCACCGCTAAGAAGCTCTTGACGGGCTACATCGCCGCTTGGCAACTGAACCGCCCTTGATTGCGAGGCTCTTCAGAGGGTGATGAAAATCGCAGTCTATCATCCATCCAAGAAGGCCCTAAGAGAGTAGATTACCCCAGCCACCCAAGCCTCTCACTACTCTCTAATGACATGGCTGGTTTGATATGTGGTTCCAGTTCCACATGACTGTGACTAACCAGACCCAGCACAGACCTACATTAAATGGTGAGACTGTTAAACAACACTTACAAATAAAACACAGGCAACAAAGTCTACCCATTTTACTCAAACCGACAGAGGGTCTAGTGTGACACAAGTCACCCAAAACATGTCACATGTGGCACTTGTTCTGTAACAACATAGTCCTAAAAGGTGTCTCGCATTATATTCAGCAGATTGATGCAAGGATCCATTTAATAAAATTAATGAATATTACCATCGGGCTTGCGTTTTAACGACAGCATAACATGTTTTCTGTACTCTTACAGGGGAGCAGTGACTCTTGAGTTGCTAACAACTTCTAAGGAATATCAACATGTGTTGCTTATCTGTGCACAGCTGTCCGCTGTAAACGGCTCTTAAAAACCTCTGCGCATAGTACAACAAATTGACACGCCTGGCAGCGTTTGATTTGTTTTTGGCTTGTTGCACTGAAAAGGTGATGATGCAATGATACAATGTTGAATCCATCACATTTGAGGAAAAACAGTGATCTATTGCATAGCGCAGGGGAGGCCAAACTCTTTGGCTCTATGGAGCCAAATGGAGGTAAATGGAGATAAATGGAGGGCCACATCTGTTTTTGTAATTTGTTAATTATAAATGATTTGCAGGCCAGAAAAGGGCAAATGTTAAAACATGTATACAGCAGCATCTTTTATAATGTGTAAATCATTCTAATTCTGATTCAGATGTATAATAATGGGTCGGTGAGTTGTTTTTTAATTCCCCTCAAATCAATTTTATTTTCTTCTGTGGGCCGTAGTTTGCCCACACCTGGCATAGCGCAAACTAATAGGGGGAACTCAGTGAATTGACATTTTCTGCATCTGTGCACGGGGGGCATGAACCTTTTTGTACATGGAACCAAGTAACACGTGTGACCCTATATCACATTACTCTAGTCTAACAAATGGAAATAATTTTACACATGCAGTCGTATGGATTTCTTGACACCCTTTCAGTGGAGCCTGTCATGTTCTGTATACTGACAGCTGTAGAGGACACTTAGGAATACAGGCGTTGGTGGTGATCATCAGATCAATAGATCTTTCCAACCCGACCCCACCCGTGACATTCATTTCGGCTTAAAATTATGCCTTGCAGATCCCATCAATCGCCTACACTTTTCTTCCACTATTTCTGCAGGCAGGCACAGCGGAAAATGAAAAGTCAAGAGATTGCGTTGGATCCCATTTCCCCAGCGTGAAACAGCACTCGAATTGCACTTCATCTTCTCCCTCCACGAAATAAGGTGTCATTCAGAGAGAAGGCATATTGGCTGGACAACCAAACACGGCTCTATTTAGCCAGCGCAATGGCCGTCATGACTCAGGGGCACAAAGGCTGAAAGCAGAAGTGAAAAAGGACACATCCCAAATGAAACCCTACTCGCTACATAGTGCTCTACTATTGACCAGAGCCGGCGTTTGAAATAGGGCCCCCGCAGGTCTCTGTGGACTGTGGCAGGGGGCTGGAAGGTTGATGAGCACTACCATGGTACACATCCAAGGGCCAATCCAACCCGCTGTGACAAAGTCCATTTCCTCTTAAATGACAGTGGCCTGCTTTGACCATCTGTGCCCCCTGCTTAATGGGTGTCTTTCACTGTAAGTTCCCCACCAAGGACATAAACAGTACAGGAGGCACAGAGGAAATACTCTGGTTAGTCAGGTGTTTTCTGTAGTACAGTCCACTCCCAGGACTAGGCACCATCTGAAGGCAGCTGTTAACAGAGGATGAAAGAGGCGCTCTGGCACCGTATCCACGCCTGTAGTGGACCTCATGACCAACGTGAGCGAGTCGACGAAGTGCTGAAGGACTGGGCGGACACAGACCCCCTGATCAGTGGCTTTGAGGCCAAGCCGCGCATCAGCCAGGACCAACGAGTCTACGTCCTTCCAACACAGACACAGACACACACACACGTGAAGAATGGGAGAGAAAGAGATAAAAGAGAGCAAGAGAGAGACATAGACAAGCGAAGACAAACAGAGACAGAGCGAGAGAAACAAAAGAGAGAAGTGAAAGAATAAAAGCCTTATTATCATGCCGAACTGCATCCCCTCCTTGCTCACAGTATTGGTGTCCGTGTCGGTGTGTGGTGCAGGCTATTGGCCGACACCTCTGTCAGTCTCCTCCCCCCTCAGCAGTTGCCACGCCCAGTGTTCACGGTCTGTGCCGTACCGTGACATTATGCCAGAGGAAAGACAACAGGCGCGGTCGGGTGGAGCGGGCCATTTTGGGTGGGACAGAACGGTAAAGTCAGTCAAAAACAATGGTAGTGTCAGTCACAGTACAAACATTTATTTTTTGTGGCTTAGATTGAATTATCATTTGCAATGTGTGACATTTGAATAGCCACACGGACGCCAGAGCCTGGAGCCAGTTCTGGAAAACTGACAAATGGAGACTCGACACGCATTTCCTAGCTGTCAAAAAATGTCTCTTTTGTACCGGTCCTCCTGCAGTGTGAATGTATTATCCAATTCGCTGAGGGGCCAGATCCAAGTTTCCATGGACACAAATATGCACCCCTGCAGCTGGCCTATTGGCATGCAGCTTGTAACACTCTCCAAACACACACACACACAGACAGTACACACACACGTGCGCAGGCAAACAAACACACATGCACACATCGGGAACTGCATGTGACTCAAACTCAAACACACACGCACGCATGCACACGCACGCTGACAAATCCAGCCGAACGGATGTCCAAATGATCGCTGATGTCGATGACACACACACACACACCGCGGGCACGCACGGTAGAGCGTTGGCTCTGGAATACGCAGAGGCACACAAAAGTCGCGCCGTATTCACGGTGAGTTCCACAAGCCCTAGAAAGGAGTCATTGTAGGGAGGGTGGGCACTGTCCCACACCACATCCCATCCACCCCCCCCCCCAGCCTCGTTTCGCCCCCATCTCTTCTGGGAAATATTCCAGGTTGTCTACTGCTTTGCTCAGCATTCTAATGCTCGCAGCGAGACTGAGTGTGTGAGTGAAATCCTAACTGCAGTGCTGTTGCACATGATAGCGAGTGACACGCATGCACCCCCCACACACACGCGCGCACACACACACAATGATACTGTGTTTTCACCCCAGTGTTGTTTCATCGAGAACAACAGCCAAAGAACCTCCATTATCCATAGTGTCACAGCCAGTGAGGACGAAAGCACAAGGACGGACAAATACGGTTGACTGTGAGAAAGAACCTCAACATGGTGGCCGGACACAAATATCCTGTGCTTGTGTGTGTGTGTGTGTGTACGGGTGTGTGTGCATGCCAACACATTTGTCGTTTCAACACGCACGTGTGTGTGTGTGTGTGCGCGTGTGCAGATCTCCCGACTTCAGGTGGCAGGTTTACAAAAGCCGGAGACACATTAGGCTCCCCCAAATGTGACATGGACAGATTGCATAACACACAGGCCATCTATTCTCCCTGGCGTGCCTTGATGGGACGAGACATTTTAATTCCCTCGGGTTTGGATGCAGGACTCGACAACTGTACTCTCATCAGAGCCAACAGTGACGTTTCGTGCTACTCCTATTGTTTAGGCTTTTCAGAGCCGGGTGGCTTTGGAAAAGGAGCTCCTTCAATTGGTATAAACTGGGTTATTGCTACTTGGCTGCTGCGGTTGGACCTACGAGGGCTATTGATTGGCTCTAACCAAGGTGGATGTACATGGGGGGCCTGGGGTTTGTGTTCAATGACTAGGTGTGAAGTGTAACCATCTTCATCCCCCTCTACACGGAGCATTTCCCTTCCATATCAACACAGGTGCTGGTGCTCATGTAAGCCCAACACAAATATGAATGTATGCATTCACTACTGTGAGATGCTCCTGATTAGCGCGTCTGCTAAACGAGTGAAATGTGAACGTTAACTGTGGTATACAATGTAAATTAGAAGAACAGCAACACCCCATTTGCGACACGTCCTCTAGGTAGTTAAACATTCTCCTCTTTACCTCATGATGAAATGCATTTCCATGCTGAATAAACGATGAATATGCTGGAATTAAGCATGAATTATTCTCGGAGTTAGCCTTGCTCTGATTTAAAGCGTCCCTCAAGGTCTCATACAACAACACTATCATAGCATGGAGAAATCCTGACCTTTGCTTTAATTACCCAGCTCTCAGTGGAGCCAGCCTTAAATTACGCTCTATAATCCTGGGGATTATGTCAGATGGCATAGTCTCAATATATTCAACACTCCACATGGCCCACCGCTGACCAATCGGTATCCAATCTGTTTGATTGACACACTATTTCCATAAACATGGGCGCTGCCACAAGGTGTTAAAATGGGAAACGAACTCGCTTCCAAGGAAACCGAGACCAAAACCGCTTCCAAGGAAACGAACCTGTGACCGTGCCTCATTACCCAGTTTCATGTGTGTGTGCGCGTCTGCGACGGGCTGTCCCTTCGCACCAGAGACATGCCTGAATCTAGATCCCCACTTAATGGCATTGACCATACAATTCCAAGATGTTTTCTCTCGCGATGTTCCACCAATCTGGTAAATGTGGAGGAGGAAGAAGAGGCGTGTTTGCCTTGTTAACGTCCAAAAGCGTGACAGGCTCTCTCTCTCTCTCTCTGTCCACGTCCCCCCCCCCCCCCCCCCCCCCCCCCCCCCCCCCCCCCCCCCGTGGACCGTAAATTCTGGCCGTTGGCCCGTGCCGCGGACGGTGATTCACACCCACACGCTGAATCA
>JACXGK010003425.1:0-11489 GCA_016801125.1 Novumbra hubbsi | reverse complement strand
CGGGCGTGGCATCACTGAAAGCCAACCACCGCTACCGCGCATGGCATGTGCTGAGGAAGTCCACCGGCCCCGTGTGCCTTTCCGTTCGGCAACGTGGAGACAATAATGTAGAGACCCGTGTGAGATGTGAGGTGTGTCTCCTGTTAGCTGGGAGTATGTCCTTATACGTAATATGTAACATGTAAGACATGTGGTGATGTAGGGCTCGAATGTGTGACTTGAATGTAGGTAACGCCCCTCTATCCATATTAGTGTAAGCGATGGAGATACTTGGATTTTGTTTTTTTCACGGTCTTCAAATGTGGCACACTGTATTGGGAAGCATTTCTCATTTATCCTACTTGTATTAAATACCATCAGTCAACCCTAATTACCGGTAGCTTGCATAATATAGGGCTGCGCTAATAAGCCTGACCTCCATTTCACACACACACACACACACACACAGTTTCTCTGTTCAAAAGAAGCTCCCTTAAGCAAATAACATAATCTTTTCTTCACCAGCTTAGTCATATGGATTTTTGGGGGTAACATTGTATTTTCAGCTCATCTTATCCAGGAATAGAAAGAACAAATTCTACATGTATTGCAGAGTCATCATTTGAAACACTTATTAGGTCGCAGGGACATATTTTGCATAATAAAGGAATAGCCAGCAGACAGACTCAACCCGTTACTTGGATACGGCTGAGCTGCAGTGGGGTCGGACAGGCTGTCAACTTCCATTAAGACACTGCAGAGCTGGCGCAAGATATGGCTCCCAAAACGTATCCCAATCAAGAGTCCTGCATAGGTCAGGTTTTCTTGCTGCAGCCATACCATACAGATCATATTAATTCAGAGACCAGACATCAGGCCAGATTTATCACTGCGACTAATACATTTCTCAGAGTAGTAAACCATTAACTACCAATAAGCTCATGTTTATAGTTTAGGTTTAATGACTCTCAAAAGTATGCAGTTCCCTTTTCCTGCATTGAAGATATGTTGCTGCATGTTAACATGTTTTTAGGCAGTAGACAAACTTTACCCAAATAGCACTGTCACAAATGTATGATTATGTAGAAATGTTACTGTAGGTGTCCTTATTCAGTCATTCATAAAGCCTTTATAACAGCTTTCTAATGCATGACCTTTATCCCGTCTAGTTTCAACGGTATGATGAACAGTCATAAAGAAATACCACAGAACTACTTATAATGAGTGAACGGGTGATGATTTTTTACCTTGTCATTTGCTTTAATGTCAACCTTCTTCTCTATAACCGTTAGGATAATGGAGTAACATGAAGCATGACTCCGTTTCTCACCCCTGGATTGAGGAATGTTTCCCAGTCATATCTCATGCCAGCTCCACGGTTTCTTATTTTAAGCAGGTGGCCTGACCAACCCCACTGCAGCTGTAAACAAGCATGAGGTCAGAGCTGCTGGCTAAAGGCAGAAAAAGATTAGTTTTCCTTGTAATCAGAGCACTATGCCTTAACTGTTATTGACTAGGGATTTTACTGGAGTGCAGAGAGGTCCATACCAAAGTCATTACCTTATGAACTTCCTGAGCTACGGGCTAGCTAGAAGATAACATTTTCGATATCTGCTACCGACTTCTGTATAGCAGGAGTTTAACACTGTGAAAGCAGCTGGATTGGTTGCATACACATTAATCCTTGTGTATTGGTTCCTAAACAATGTAAACGTGTTTAATAAAGTTACACATATAATACGAGAGAAAGGCCACAACAGTAACGTATATTACGAGAGAAAGTATTATGTTTCAGGTAAAGGTGTTATGCCCACGACAGAAAAGTGGGGCTCTTAAACACCTTGCAATTCTTGAATGCCACCCTTGATGAGGCACACCTGCCCCTTAATCAGGCCTCGTCAGGGGGAGGATTAATGGGCAGCAGTGGAAGAGGAAAGAGTAATGTGATGCAGTGCTCTGTGGGTTATATGGGTGATTTGATTGTTTCCTCTGACATTTATTGGTTTCTAAATTCTATCTTGGGCCCAGAAATTACAATTATGGTTAGGAATTATTGCTAGGTTCAGGCATACAAGTTAGGCTGTTAAGGTTAGGATTAGTGTGTATGTGGATGAACGAGTCTGCGTAGTGCACTTGATTGAGTGTGCATGGTCTGGGTGTTTGGAGGAAGTGGATTATGATTTGGGTGTACAAGTGTGAAAAGGGGCTAAATATTGTAGCCTAGCCTTGACCTCAGTAACTTTTATGCCCAAACTTAATCTACCCTAACCCATGGTGTCTAAAATATGCCCTAATGGTAAGCCTAATGCTAACCCTAATCTGGACCCGAAGCCCAAACATTTTATTGTCCATTTGAGTTCCGTCCGTAAATATAACGCTTAAACCGGTCCTTGTTTTGATAGAAATGACAAGCCCAACGCCGGTCAAACTACACACTCCCCAACAGCAGACCCATCCCACAGTCTACCACTGTCCCTTCCAACACACGTCTAAGTCTGTCCATATGGGGAACTGGGCAGGAGGAGGGCAGGAGCCGCATCTCCCTGTGTCCTATTAGCGTGTTGCACCGGCGCTATCCATTAACCACTGTCCTCATTAAGCTCAAACCAAAAGGCCTGATTCCAATTAGATGGCTGTGATGTCCGCGGTGCCCAGGTAGACAACACTGTGGGAGTGAATTGCCTGACTCAATTAGCTGGGAAGCCAAGGAGCCGAGGATGGGAGAAAATTCACAAACATCAAATACAGCGAAGGTTTTGTTGAAACAACACGGTTTAATAGCTGAAGGAGGATTGTTCTACCGGAATTAGGGCTGTCCCAGAGAATTACTTCAACTTTTATTCATAGTTCTATTAAAATATGCCTATACGTTGTAGAACTCAAACTACTTCCCCCGAGTCCGAATCAGAGAATGTCCACACGGTTATTTTCAAAGTAAACGCCTTTATTACTGATATATCTGGAGATCGTTCCCCACAGTACAGCCAAGAAGATCTAACCTCCGTTCAAATTGGACACCGTTTTATGCAGCCCCCTCCCCACCCAATCATTGTCTAGAAATCGCTGAGTGTGCTTCCTGGGTGGGCGTGTCCCATCCTGCCGACCCCATCTCTGACCGTGGGGCCATCTGGTGATCTCGGAGGCCGACGAGGAAGACAGTTGAGGGGGGGGCTGGCGCCAGGAGATCTGATAGGAAACCTCTGCTAGCTCTTGTTTACATATCCTCTTCACTGTCCGCATCTGTGGGTCCAGCTAAAAGGCCATAAACCTGTCTTCCTATACATTCTATGTCCTTGCCTTTAATCTTTTGACTTATGGTCCTACCTCTGGAATGTACTGATTAACATTTATCACCCCAGCCTGGCTATTTCAGAGTATACACCCTACAGGCACGGTTTGTTTCTAATAGCACACACTATTTACTAAAATATTCCACAACGTACACGGTAGCCACACAGCTGTTCGTTTTTTTTGTGGAATTGAGAGACACAATTTCATGGTGGTAGGACATACTAGTCTGAGCTTTCAAATGAACACCTCAAATAAATACACATACAAACTCAAGGTAATGCTTGCGCCTTCGCATCGCTAAAAGACGTGTGATTTTCTACCAAAACCTTTAAGGTGTTGCCAAATAGGTTTCTACTCTGGAGCTAGTTAACAAATGAAATGCATGTCCACTTACCACCAAAGGCACCGAATGACGGCACAGGAAAAACTGAAAAGGACTATATTGAACAGACTGAACAGACAGATTGAACAGACTGAACCGACATATTGAACAGACTGAACAGACAGATTGAACTAGACTTTTTGAGTTTCAAAGTGCAATAAATGTATGCACACATTTTATGGGCATGTGTGTGTGTTTAACATACACATACACAGAATCCTTTGGATCATTGTCCTGTTGAATGATCCAGGGAAGATCCAGAGATCACCAGACCTCTGAAAACCTTTGTTACTTGACTGAATTCATGTTGCCATATATCTTAACAAGCTTCCCAGGACCTTTAGAAGTAAAGCAGCTCCACAACATCACATATGTCTAACACCCTACATCCAAGTTGGAAGTCAATTTCTTTCATTTTACGCCTCTGGGTGTTTGAAGTCAAAATGGTTTGCTGCTGTCTCATCAGAACATAGAACCTGATTCCATTTAAAGTCTCAATGACGTTCAGTTAAAGTGTTGATAGAGTTTTTTTTTCTTGTAAGATGTTTAAATACCATGTGGGTTTTGAGGTTGAGTCTATCTAGTTGCAGTTTTGGAGACTTTCCGACTTTATATTCAACCAACTTCTTTAATTCCCAAACTGAAATCACTGGAAATACAACCCAGAGAGCCTATACCAAATGCTGTCATTGCTGAATTATTACCAAATAATGTACAATTAATGTGTGATTTCACAACTAATTAAAAGTGTGACTATGGTGTTTAGACAAGTGAAAAAAATCTTAGTCTGAGGCACTGACAAAGAAATCTGTAGAAAAGGATGTCCCTTCTGCTTTTGCACTTGGGCATCCATGTTAACAGAGGAAGGCTAGGGTATACTTCACCAGAATATGATAGCTACTGTATGTCGGACCATATACAGTGCATTCCATTACCAAGGTCCCCCAGAATGTGCATTTAGGCTAGTTGAATAAACCTGATAATGTTCTCAAGCCAATATCTTCGGTGGCTGCAGTGCCGTCATGTATAAGCACTATCCACATACAGAAATGACCAGAAACAAGGACCCACATGTTCCAGTTGCTCTGAGAAGTATGTTGACATCGTTTATATTTATTGACCCGGATTTTGAGGAATAATGTATTCTTTTAGGTCTTTGGTTTCTCATGACACGTTTTACATGGCACATTAGAGAACTACTTTCTTAATATTGGTTCTCTGGTAGAGGTTTGAGAAGGCATTCTGCCCAGCTAACAAAGTAAGAGACTATAAACTGAGTCATTAATATCTGTGTAATCTCGGTGCAAAAAACACAGCATTCATGATATGGATCGTTAGAACTGCCCTCAAAATGAACTTCAAGTACAATCTTCATAGGTGTAATAGAATGATTGTTATCGCTCAGTAATAATTGATGGGTATTATAGATACTGCAGGAGTTATGTGCACAGTGACGGGTTAGCTAAAGTTAGCCACCAAGGATGTACCATTTAATTAAATCAAGAAATTCTATGCGGAAAATTATTCTTTGAAAGAGCGGAACCATTTTTCATTCTCAGCTATGACATTACATCCATGCCCGGTTAAAATTAAACAACTGCACGAAACATTATATCCCCGAAACACATGGATAAGCACATAGCAATTCCTGTACAGCGTGACAGCAGTCCGAAGAGACATTTTCCATTAACTCTGCCTACAGACGCAGCTTCATCGTGATCTTTCATTCCTTTTTTCTGCGTTTTTGCTTTTGTTTGGGTCAAATCATAATTAAAACGGAATGTCAGACGTGCGTCACACGGGAAAAAAAAAACAACACCGTTTTTCTTTCTAGCGGTGACCTCTCAAGTCTGGTCATGTGGCCTCTCGGGTCTGGTCATGTGACCGCACCAAAGGAGTGGGAGCAGTAGTAACCACACCCAGGATCTAACTGAAGGTTTGACTGACAGCCATCTGGCTATGATAGGTGCAGCAATGTGATTATAGGCACGTTCCCTGCAGCCCTCGCCTCGTCACCGCGTGTGAGGCGGCGGGCGTCCGGGGTTCACAAGGCACAGGCACCACATGACTCTGCCTTGGCAAGTGTCGGTGGGAATCCACTAATGACAAAATAGCCTTGTAATTAGAAGCGGTAGTAGGTGGGGACTTTGATGAGTCTGACGAATACATTGTGCCGTGAGAAGCCACTGCGGTGATGATTATCGTAACTTGAGCAACGCTTGTGTTTGACACGAGACTGTGTGCTGCAACTGGCCAAAAGGGAGTTCCTGATTGGGCTGAGAGGAGGCATACGCACTTACTTTACCTGACGGTTAAAACGAAGGAGACGTGATGTCCTGGCCTTGCCTCACTGGAGTTCAGTTCTCACTAGTTTTATAAACAAGGAGTTGAGAAAGCGACTCCCAGGGCCAAAGAGTGTGTTAAAAGCAGGCAATATGATTTGCATGCTTTATTAACGTGACCAACACACTAAGCCTGAGTTCAAACTACAACCTTTGATGTCCTCTGACAGAACCAAGCAGAGCATGTGTAGAGACACTGCTTCCAGATAGGAATTTCAAGTTTGTTGAGATATATCCCCGAAAATCATATACTTTTAGGG
Source organism: Novumbra hubbsi (assembly GCA_016801125.1). Taxonomy (NCBI): domain Eukaryota; kingdom Metazoa; phylum Chordata; class Actinopteri; order Esociformes; family Umbridae; genus Novumbra; species Novumbra hubbsi. The sequence goes on along the minus strand of JACXGK010003425.1, from coordinate 5,235 downwards.
TCTTTGTGTATACAGTATATAGAAACGTTTGAAGCCTAGATGCTTTGGTGATGTACGCTATACTGTACAACAATGTCTGAAGAACTACTAGCTAAACGAGGACTAAACATTAGAGGCTAACAAAGCCTCTGGTAGTCTGGTCATTAACTAAATATGTATTAGTGATTTAGACAGTCTTTAGATTTTAACCAATTAAAAAATTGTGGAGTCTGAAAGAGGCATAGGTAAGGCCACGAGTTCAGCCAACTTACCTACACAGATACATTATTTCTGCCAGTCATATTCTTTTAAATACAAATCCATCCATTCTTTTTATACAGGTTAATTGAGGAATTATTTCCCTGCCGTGGTCAAGGCACATCATATGGGAATGGCAAAAGAAAATCTGTAATTAAAAAGACAAATGTTCATATCACTATTTCCGGATGGTCCATTTGAATGTTGCCGGTGAACTCCACAAGAAGTGCTTGAAGGATACGTGTGGACAATCCATTTCAAACTGCTAATCAACAAAGCAGGTGTGGAGTAAAGATAGGTTCAGCGACGGAACTGACGGCAACACAAAACGTCCCGCATTCTCACCTTATTTCATCTTCGTGTCTCATTCAGCCGGTCTCTAAACTCTACCACAGAAGTAAATACACCAACACAGGCCCTCCCCGTCGCCCTCCTTCCTAAACACGCATGACCGAGAACTAAAGGCAGAAAGCTAATGCGTGAACAGCAGACAATTAATCTCTTCCCCTCCTCTGATTCACCCGTCTTTCTCTCACACCTCCTAGCTCTGACCTAAATAAGGAAAATAGTCAAGGTAGCGATCTTGGAATTGCAATTACAATGGCAGTAATTAAGAGAGAGGAAGAATGGTGTTCTCACAACCAGCGACCCTGCCGCCACAGCTTTAATTAGCTTTATTAATTAAATAACTTGGGCCGTGGAGGGAGGAGAAGGAGGACGAGATAGTCAAAGAGGGAGAAGAACTATAAAGAATTTTAAGGAGTAGGAGATTAGAGAGGAAGGCGTGTAGACGTCGGGGTCGGGTGGGAAAGGAGTAGAAGGAGGACATTTGCCTCCAACAGAGATTGTGAGGCGCATAACAGTGGGACAGCCGTTACTGCAGAGTACCATCGCTCCGACTCCTACGACTGCTGGTAAACGAGAGGAGATACTGGACCTCTCCTCTGCTGGTAAAACTAATAGGAGGAGATACACGACTTCTCCTCTGCTGGTAAAACTAATAAGAGGAGATACAGGACCTCTCCTCTGCTGGTATAACTAATAAGCGGAGATACTGGACCTCTCCTCTGCTGGTAAAACTAATAAGAGGAGATACAGGACCACTCTTCTGCTGGTAAAACTTATAAGAGGAGATACAGGACCTCTCCTCTGCTGGTAAACAAGAGGAGATACTGGAGCTCTCTTCTGCTGGTAAAACTAATAAGAGGATATACAGGACCTCTCCTCTGCTGGTAAAACGAATAAAAAGACATACAAGACCTCTCCTCTGCTGGTAAACAAGAGGAGATACTGGACCACTCCTCTGCTGGTAAACTAATAAGAGGATATACAGTACCACTCCTCTGCTGACAAAACAAATAAGAGGAGATACTGGACCTCTCCACTGCTGGTAAAACTAATAAGAGAAGATACAAGACCTCACCTCTGCTGGTAGAACTAATAAAAGGAGAAACAGGACCTCTCCTCTGCTGGTAAAACTAATAAAAGGACATACAAGACCTCCCCCACTGCTTCTTTCACATTGTTCTAGTCAAGTTCCATTAACCTCTTAACCGCATCTATCAGATGAGGGAGTGTGATGCAACAGACACAAGACCTCAATACTCAACGCAAAAGACTTGAGGTAATAGGATACCAATTCAAGAGGACAGTTGTAAAAATGAGGGCCTTGGAATTTCACATTAACGTACTGCACATAGAACGCACTCAGTACTATGGCATTGAAGGGGATATGCCATCCACTTGTAAAAACCTATTAAGATGATTCCCGGCACCAATCTCACTTTAACAGAAATTGGGTGAACTGTATTGAATATAATCAACCAGGAAAACAGTGTGCAGCTCTTCCGTTTTATAAAATCGATGGGGTTTTGTTTGCACCCAAAGTAACTCCTGGTGAGTAAATGCTTCTTATATTAACACATTCTACATAATGCCTGTTTAAATATAACGTCCACCGTATTACAAGTCTTTCTGAACATTTTTCAAACTCACCTTGCAAGCTTATTATGAAGATGTATTTTCTTCTCCGTATGGCTTGTCAGTCAAAGTCATTAATGGGTTGGTAGACCACACATTCCCTGTGACCTACAGATAGGCCTAAGAAACCGCAAAGTTCCTCATTTGATTGGTCGAGCAGTCTTTCTGACTTTGTGGCCGTTGCAGAGACAACACATATTTAGCCTACAGTCCAGAAGCTGTTCAATTTCTATCCAGAAAGGTCAAAGCACTTGTCTTTTTCTATATTTCTAATATTTAATTACACCAGTGTTTCATGAATCAATCTCTAACAAGAAGGAGATGATGAAAAGAAAAAGTGCTTTGCATCTCTAGGACTAATATTCTAGTGGTCTTATAACTGCCTCAAATTGCTCAAGTGGTGATCATTCACAGGGGTTATAGTTGCCTCTTGGCTGTCTAACCAGAATGCAGAGATTCACCCTTTTCCACTTCAAATGCTATGGTAATTAGTTTATACCTGGCTTTATATCAGCTAACCTAGCACTGTGCCCTGGGCCAACGCTACTATCTTAATCATCAGCTATAATCATCTTTTCGTAGTTTCACACTGTACAATCGACAATATGTGTTCACTACATTGCGGGTGGATGAGTCTTTTTTGTGTCATGTGGTATTAACAGTCTGAGCATAGAATTACCACGCTCCAAGTCCACAAAAAACATTTGATTCAGCTTAATTAAATTAGGCCTCTAATGTTATGTAGATCTTTTACAGTCTGTTACAGTTGTAAGCAAACTTTCCAGAATGAGGCCATGCAAATTACTGCCAGATCTGAAGTTTGCTAGTGAAGCTAGCTGTTTGTTTATGCAGTGACAATGAAATGGCACTGGCTTCAACCATGGGAATAACTTTCTCAAAGGTAAGGCCAAAGTTATTTTGCTGCCTTTTTGCCAGCTATTCAGTCTTTTTTATGCAGACTGGTAGCTAGCCAGCTGGTGCGACAGCAACCCCACTTTACAATTTACTTGGAATTGTAGCTGTTCTAGTTTCTATTTTCATTGTCTGAGAAATATCTATTGTTAAATAAAGAGAATGTTTTCAGTGGGTGGCTAATTTGAACCTCACAAATATTATTGTCCGACCCTCTAACCAGTAACTTTAACCAAGGAAATCCAAGACCATTGATTGTGGTTTGTTATAATTCAACCCTCCATTTTTCTCAGGTGATTGGTGTTTAAGAGGCCTGTTAAGACACCCATAGGAACATCGCACCGTGATTACATCCTTGAGTACACTGCTCGTCTGTCCAGTCCAGACTTTTACGAAGTTTAAGCTACAAAATGTTTTCTGTTTTCTTTACATAGCCTTAGAAATGTGGAAAGGACCTGTCAGTAGGTGGAAGAGTGGACGTGATCAATGATGACACAGAAATGTAAACACATTCATTACTGAATGATCCTGTATCATCCCAAACCTTGCTTACGCCTTTTAAATCATACTCCCTTCAGTTTACAGTTTTTATAAATCAAATACTGTTATGTCAAACGTATGCACAAACATTTCCATGTAAAAATGTGACTCAAGGCAAAAATACATATTTTCAACCCCTGCAGTAGTTGAAGCGTCCACAACCTTAGTGTACATAGAGGGCTAATGCCACCAGTGACTATAGCAATGAATTAAACAGATATTCTAAAGATACAAAAGAACGTCCTGGATAGTTTTTCTCCCCATTTAGGCTTCACTGAAAGTCAATGGGCCACCATTGTTTAGGAGTGGTATAGGAAGGCCCTTTTAGTTGTCCTTGGGTGACTTTCATCAATGCTCTCTGTCTCTCTGTCTCTCTATCCTTGTCTCTTTCTCTTTCTCTTTCAATCTCTCGGCTGTTCAGCAATGTATCAGTCGTGTGAGGTGTCATCGCCAAGCTAAATGGATCCTCATGCAGCACAGTACTACGGCAGATGAGGCATGTCTTTCAAACACAGGGGAGTCAGACCATCAAATGTGTGTTCGTGAATAGGAGAAAACAGAACTGTAAACAAAACAATGAATCACAATGAGTCTGTGACTATAGATGAAAGATCTTCACCCCACACAAAAAACAACAACCTAACATCCCGTTATTCAGCCGACAAAACAGAAAGACTAGGATTGAGATGACGTTGGTTCAATTCCCCTGTGCCAAATCCCAAACCTCTAACCTTGAACTGAATGTTTAGGACTAACTATCCTCATGATTCCCATGACTGTAAGTCAGTGCTTCAGGGGCTTTTGTGTCTGAGTGTGTATGGGGGGGGGGGGGGGGCCTTAGGGGGTGGATATTAGGGATGGGGGGGGTCTAGAGGTGTAGTTGACAGGCTCTTAATACCCAAGTGCTGTAATTAAAAGGAGTGAAAGTGTAGAAATATGAACCCTTCATGGCAGAGCCATCTATCCATTAATTTAAAGTGTCTGGCAGTAACTAACGACCCTCTTTGTTGTCTCCAACATGACTTTCTTCTATGCAACCACCCCCCACATTCCAGTTACCCCTGTCCCCAAATCTCATACAGTATGATACATTATGCATGTTAATACGCTAGCAACAAGTCTTCTTCACATGAGTCTGGACGGGTGGACTCTCCCCCTCATCATCGGTCTCCAGGTCTCCCTCTGTATTTCTCCCTCTCCCTCCCTCTCTTCCTCTCACTCTCTCTCTTCCTTCCTCCCTCTTTCTCCTCTTCCCTCACTTCCTCTCTCCCTATCTCCATATCCCTCCCTCCCTCCCTCCATCTCTTTCCCTATATCTCAATCTCTACCTCTCTCCCTTCCTCCATCTGCCTACCGCCTTCTCCCCCTATTCCCCTCCTCCTCCCTCCCTTCCAATCATTTGAGTTGACCCAGGTACTGGACCGTGCCATCTGAATTTCCATTTAGCCTCCTGGTCCATGTCCAATGCTAATGACCTACACGTCTGGCCACTTCTCATTGACTCTGGAGAAACACAGAGACTGGTAGAGAGGTAGACAGGGGAACACAGAGACAGGTAGAGAGGTA
>JACXGK010003424.1:0-39696 GCA_016801125.1 Novumbra hubbsi | reverse complement strand
AGCACACAGACCTAGACTCACACGCACACAGACTTAGACTCACATGCACACAGACCTAGACTCACATGCACACACAGACTTAGACTCACACGCACACAGACCTAGACTCACACGCTCACAGACTTAGACTCACACGCACACAGACTTAGACTCACACAGACTTAGACTCACACGCACACAGACCTAGACTCACACGCTCACAGACTTAGACTCACACAGACTTAGACTCACACAGACTTAGACTCACACGCACACCACTGCATCCAGATGACGTCGTATTTCTTCTGGGGAGGGGTTAGCTCCTGCAGGTTGTAGCAGTAGTACGTTTCTATGCGGTCAGCGTCAGCTTCCAGGTACACCTCATGGGCGTGGAGCAGGAAGGCCTCCATCATGTCACACATTTCCATGGTCTCAAAAACGGGCAGGAGGACTCCTTTCGAAACGCGTCCAATTCCACATCCACAGTCCAGGGCGCACTTGGTGCCCGCCTTACCGGGACCCTGCGCGGGGAATGGAAGGAGACTAAATCATTGGTGATCAAACGCCGCCATGAACCGAAATTGTAACGTAACCTTCTAAACGGGAAAGAGGCGTGTGCGGATCGGGTTACCTGATGTCCTTACGGGGATGTCACGTTTACTTTCTGTGTCAAGACGCCTGGCCTCTCTAATCCAAAAGCACATAGGGCAACAGCGAGCGACCTACCTTAGGGTAATAGCACTATGAACTTTGACCTTATGTAGAGAACAAAAAACAACCAAGCTTGAATCACGCTGTTTTTTTCTTTCTTCACTTCATTTATGATTCTGACCTCACTCCTCTCCCTCTCTTCCCCAAGGAACAAGCGGTTCCCCAGGCTGATGTTGGTTGAAAGACGAGGCCTAGAGGAACTCTGTGGCTGTTAGAGGCAGCTTTCGGGTTTGGTGAATTACTGCCATATTCCTAACATAGTGTGTTCTTTAGTTTAACCTAGCTGCACTCTACACTTCCTCACGTGTTAGGTTTTAATGGAGTTGTCCGGATTACAAAAGCAGAGACGGCACAGTAGAATTTTAGGACACTGTGGAGTATTTTTGGACAACATTTTGTGTAAACTTTCTCCATGTAAGGATGTATAAGTGCAAGACAGCAGGTGACAAGCACATAAAGTCACACTCCTTGTGTTGTGCACAAGTTTGTGTATGTGTTTATCCCTAAACATCTGAGTTTAAAGTTAAACATGACTACTCTCATTCAGGGGTCTTTCGCATTATTACTATTTTCCACATTGCAGAATACTGAATACTGGCTCTCATGACGACCACAATAGGAAAGGAAGACCCATAGTTACTGCCACTAAGGAGAATACGTTCATTACAGTTACCGGCCTTAGAAATCAACAATTAAATGCCCAAATAGGTGCTTCACAGAGTTCAAGTAACAGACATATCTCAGCATAAATATTTCAGAGCACACTAAGATATGAATCAGGCCTTTATGGTTGAATTGTTGCAAATAAAACACTATTATAGGACACCAATAATAATAAGAGACTTGTTTGGGCCAAGATACACGGGAAATTGACAATAATCCAGGGGAAATCTGTCCTTTGGTTTCAACCTCTGTGTCTTTGTGAGATGCAGAGTGAGTGAACGGATGATCTCTGCATGTGTAGTGCCCACCGTGAAGCATGGATGAGTAGTAGGTGTGATGTGGGTGTGCTTTGCCGGTGACACTGTCTGTGATTTATCTACAATACGAGGCACATTAAACCAGCATGGCTACTAAATCATTCTGCGTTGATACACCTGGTTTGCAGTTTGAGACAATAATTTGTTCTCAACAGGACAATGACCCAAAACACATCTCCAGATTTCCACACCCTCCACCACACGGAATCTCCGCACAGGGGTCCCATAGGGATAAGTTCCCTAAGTTAAGTTCACTTATGACACAGCCGCCATTGGCCTGATCTCCGATAGTGACAAGACAGCTTATGAGGGAAGGTTAGAGCCCTGTCAGGGTGTCAGGATGACAACCTCCAGCTCAACGTCAGCCAAATGAAGGAGCTGATTGTGGACAACTAGAGGAGACACAGAGGAAGCCATGCTCCTACACACATCAACGGGTCTGCAGAGGAGTCAACAGCATCAGGTTCCTCAGGGGCCAACATAAGCGACGGTCTGTCCTGGGATCTCCGATTCAATGTCGTAGCCAAGGAGGCGAGGAAATATTTATCCTTCTCATGCCAACAGAAGAGGTTCGGCATGGACTCCAGGACTGTTGAACTCTGGAGCACCTCTTGCCCCCAAACCCACAATTCTCATTAAAATGGGCCATTACATTGGATAACCACTTTGCACTTACCTGGGATCACTTTATAGTGCATATATTTCACAGGTAAAATCGCATTAATTACGTATGTCAATATTGCCCTAGTGTACACTTGGCATGTAATATTAGGTCAAATTTCATTCTATTGCATCTATTGCACATCTGATATTATAACAAGATGTATAATGTACTGTTGCTCTAGAGGGAATAATGTTGCCTGCTGTAAGCTAAAACACTACATCATGCAGTTTAAAACCCATTTCCAATAAAGTTGGGATGCTGTTAAAAAAAAAAAAAAATGCTAACCTTATACTTATACTTATAAAATTACGTTTATCCTTAAACATAGTTAAAAAATAATCAGAATTCTAACACTAACCCCAATTTTATGTTTTTTTATATTCGTAGGAGAAAGATGATGAAAATATGCCAGTCTAAATATAAACTTTTATGTTCTGCTGCACAACAGGCAGGGCTGTCATTTCAATGCCTTGTTCCATTTTGGACTTACAATAAACCTGCTCAGAAATTTCCTGGACCCTTCCAGGTCGATGTCGGAGATCTCAACAAAGTCTCCCATCATTCCCTCTTCGGAAGCCTCAACGTCCTCATAGAACTGTTGTGACTTGTAGTAGAACTGCTTTTCTCCTTTGATTTTCTCGCAGGTCACTGCAAACAGCTTGACTGTGGGACAGGACACATACTAAGTAAGTCAGAAGGAACAGGTGTGTGAGTCCCAGAACAGGACTCTATGACGGGATTAGATGTGACAGTTTGCTTAGATGTATGACGATAATTTGATTATAACTATAAATAAGAGACAGTTGAGTAGTCCAATTCATCAGCTGTTGGATGCAGTAAGAGGAGTACATGAGATGCTTTCGTTACAGTGAAGGTTATGTAAAGTACGTGGTTTGTACATACAATATGTATGTATGTAATTTCTTAGAAATGTGCTGTAAATAGGTATACACCATGCCATTCTAAAATGACCTGGTATTTACAGTTTGAGTAAAATAGTGTTAGGTTTCAATATGTGTTGTAGGTATTTGTGAATGCGTTCTATTTTCTGAGTGCTCATTAAATCCAGTTGAATGGACAGAAGTAACTCGCTAAAAAAGGATACACTACTGTTCAAATGTTTGGGGTCACTTAGAAATGTACTTGTTTTTGGTAGAAAAGCAATTTTTGTGTCCATTGAAATAACATCTAATTGATCAGAAATACAGTGTGACATTGTTAATGTTGCAAGTGACTTTTGTGGCTGAAACTGACAATATTTAATGGAATATCTACATTCAGACAGAAAACATATTGTTTTAGTTCAACCATTTATTACAAACATGCACAACCCCCATTTTGTACAGGTCTTGATGTTAGGTTTTAATCCCTTTGGGTACCTAACTGGCATCTCATGATCATGTATCAATACTACTAATAACAATATCATCAAGATAATATCATTAATAGCTATCCCCTGAGACAATAAGCAAGGTACACAGTACTGATCCTCCACCTTGAAAAGGAAACACCGAACCAAACAGATGGAGGCAAGAATGATGGGTGGCTTTGCTAGGAAGACCTTGTAGTAAGAGCAGTTAGCAAGACCAGCTAAAGGGCAAACAAACATAGACACTGGACAGAGGAAGATTGTAAAAAAGGGCAATGAATCGACAAATCAGACATAGTTGAAGGTGTTTGGTAGACAAAGAAACGCATTTGTGAGACAGAGACCAAGTTGAAAGATGCAGGAGGGTTGGATGACACCAGCGGTCAAGCAGGGTGGATGCAATGTGATGGTCTGAGGGGCGCTGTGGTGATAAAGTGGGAGATTTGTACAGAGTAAAATAGATATTGAAGGAAGGCTATCACACATTTTGCTAATTTCCTTCTACAACAAGACAATAACCCAAGCACAGCTCCAAACTATGCAAGAACTATTTAGGGAAGAAGCAGTCAGCTTGTCCATATAGTAAGTAAGAAGTGCCCTTCAAGCCTATCTAACTTGAGGGAGGTGCTTCAGGAAGCATGGTGTGATATTTCTTCAGATAACCTCAACATATTGACAACTTCAATGCTGAAGGTCTGCACAGCTGTAATTGCTGCAAATGGAGGATTCTGTGACAAAAACAAAGTTTGAAAGACACAGCTATAATTTAAATTAAAAGGAATTCTATCTAACTTTGTCAATGATTATATTTCCCATTCGTTTTGATATATTTCATATTCAAAGTTATTTAATGTACTTTTCCTGGAAAACAAGGACATTTCTAAGTGGCCCTAAACTTCTGAACGATATTATATTTTGACCTGTGTTTACCAGCTTGAGACTGTCATCACCAGGTTACTAAACTAATCTCTTGTCTCACTATAAAGGCATTTGCTTCCAGTTGGATACTTGCCACAAGATTAAATGTATTCAACCCAAAACAGCCACTCGAAGACAATCAAGGATTAAAACCACAGCAAAGTTGAAAAATCCACGTACTGTCAGAGAAGGTTCAAGAACTCTGAAGTCACGTGTTTGCTTGCTAGATCACTTGACAGAGAAACGTTTCTGAATTACAAGGCGTCAGGTTTGGCATGAAGATGGTACTCTGATATAGTATGGGAGCGCTCAGTCCGATCATCTGACCTCACAGGGAAACCTTCAGCGGAAAGGGATAATTATAGTAACGTCGACAAGTGTAAGAGAGATGTGTGTGTTTACAGGTGTTGTTCGGTCAGTCAAGTGCCTTTTTATGGCCACCTTCCCTAATAATCACCTATAATTAGTTCACCTCATTAGTGGAAGGCTCCAAGCCTGTGCCATGTTTTTCCACTAACATATTGTGCATTTGTCTTCTTTAGTGAAATAACTGTATTAAAACACTGACTGTACAAATGCTCAAATAAACTCAAAACAATGTATCTCTTATGACACTACGGAGTTATACAGAATATGTCTTTTATAGCTTTTAGCTTTGTCTGATGAATAAGATGAGTTAGACAGCTATTAGTTTTATAGGTGGTCTGCTTCTATGGTCTGGTTGACATTTATGAAGGTATCAAAATGTATGGTCGCCACGTGTAAATAATCTCTCTGTGAATATTGTGCATCAAACATTTTACGACAGGGGAGAGTTTTCACACATGCAAAGCCATTGATGGGGCTTATTTTTGAGAGTTAAGTTTGACTGAAAACAGAAAAGTAATTTTTTACAAAATTAAAAAGGTTAATATACTAAGAGGAGGTAGATGCATTAACAAGTAAGTAACACTTTTTTAGGAACAATGTAATCACTTCCACCAATCATAGTAGCATACACATTCACATTTTTAAATAATACTTCCCCAAAACTGATAGATTTATCACCCACTGCCAACTACACAAAAGCTAATTCCTTCACAGCCTACAGGAACACTAATCCAGAGACACAGCATGCAAACACACAAGCACAAACATAATGTTTCTTTAGACAATTTTCACAATCAGGAAAGTTGCATATTTTGAATGAAAAGTGTTTCCTTTGGTCATGTCAGAGTCTAACAAAATCTAAGTATTCATTGATTATTTCCCAGAATAGTCAAAATCTATATTCCCAAAGAGGAAAAGCCTTTACAAACACTAAGAATTTTAAAGATTTCAACTCTGGATGTAACCTCAACCTAAAAACATGCATTGGTTTTGCAAGCCAATTTAATTTTGCAAGTAAATTTCAATAAAATCTAATAATTTAACTATTATTATTGTAATGAATATTGTAATGAAAACATGACCTTTGAAGATTCCATATGATTAATGTTGTATTAATATTGCGTAAAGAATGCACCCATCTACTGCTACATCTGCATAGTGCTAACACCCCAATGAAAGAATGCCCACAGTTGCCGGAACATTCTGGGGGCAACTAGCCAGTCTAGTCCCTGCACGACTGTCTCCCATCAGGACAGTCCATTCCTTGCATGTCTCCCATCAGGACTTCACCAGAGCAGGTACTGTATATTAAGGCCCCAGACGAGCAGCTGGGTCAAGGCAGTTGAAGAGGTTAAAGAAGAAGCACCGCAGACTTACGTAGAGTAGAGCAAGGCATATGTATTATAATTGATGTTACTAAAGTAGTTACAGTAGCTGATTTTAAGAAAATTCCCTTTGGGGATGTAGACCTTTAGCTGGCAAACATCTATTTGTTATTATCAAGTGGTTTGCTTATGCTAGGCAGAAATGACATGGTCAAATGGTAAAATATACTGCTGCATTCAATGCCACACCGGGCAGTACCTTGATATGCTGAAAGATGACAAATACTTTACTATTAAGGTCAGTCCCATTGTATGACACTGTCTCTCCAACTAAGCCCACGGAATGCCTGCTGTGCCAGGCTCATTTGAGCTGTGCACAAAACTGGGACAAGGTTACACAAATACAAACACAAACACGCACTGACAGGAACACAAAAGCAAGATAAAAATAACACACACACATACATGTTCAAGCAACCTTTTATTTGAAAATAAAAGTATGTTGTATAATAGAAACATGCCTTTTTGTGAACACCATATCCAACCCAATGACGCACAACACACAGAATGAGTTTAGAGCAGTGCAGGGCCAGCCACCTATTAAACAACTAAACATAATACATGCACATAGACATGAATATTCACTGAGGTGGACACTGGGCACCGTGACATGTCTATTAATGTACTTGTGTTTACATTTCTGTGTGTATTTGTGGGTGATTCTAAGTATGAGCATAAGTGTGTAATGTCAATTATGTAAAATTAACATTTTAACGGATTGTCTGTGGTGTAACTGGCCTGTACATTAAACTGATGGAAGTTGTACTTAAAAACATTGAAGAAAATACATAAAGCACAAAATTCACTCATGATTCTTAGTAAATTGTTGTAAATTGTGACATTGGGTAAGATACAAACATTATAGAGAGGTTCTGTATTGTATACAAATCATAAAAGAAAGACCTCACATACTGTCCATTTGGCAAACATTAAAATGTAATTGGGTTTCACTTGCAAAATTACACTAACTGAAGAACAAAGTTAGAAGCAAAAGCAAAGAGGCAAGAGAGGGGAGAAAACTGAAGAAGATGAGAGGAGAAAGATCAGAGGCAGAGAGGGGAGAAAACTGAAGAAGATGAGAGGAGAAAGATCAGAGGCAGAGAGGGGAGAAAACTGAAGAAGATGAGAGGAGAAAGAACAGAGGCAGAGAGGTAGATGGACAAGACAAGGCTTAGAAGGAAAGAACAGAGGAGGACGACCGGAGGACCGGAGAAAGAAGATGAGACAGAAGGACAAGGAAGGTACGAGGAGAGGGACAGAAGGAGAGGAATACTGGTGGTATTCAGAGACAACTAATAAAATCTAATTTGTGACCAGCTGGAGTGGGAGACCAAAGTCTGTAAAAAGAACAACTATTTAGTGGTACTTGTGAGGGAGCCTTAATCATGAAAACACATACCTGCACCATTATGTCATAAAAATATGAATTAATATATATGTATTGACTTACGAAACGAATGAGGAAAACAATAACATTCTTGGAACACTTGTTTTTATACTGTTTATTTATATAGTTAATATATTATCACAACACGGTGTAGCAAGTTTATTAGGTTAATTAATCAACAAGAGGTTCAGGCTCCCCTTTGCCAAGGAAATGGCCTCAATTCTTGGGGGCGGGGATTTTACAAGGTGTCAGAAACGTTCCACAGGGATGTGTGTTCAGGCCAATCTGACTGCATCACATCGTTACATTCATGCCATCTCATCCCCTGATGCCCACAGGCCTTCTGGAACGAACTTGCTGTCATGTCTCTGGAACCATTCTGACACAACACGTGTTTTATGACATGCCCATTATCCTACTGGAAGTATCCATGTGATAAAGAGTAATCTGAAGCCTTGATGGTGCGCACCTGGTCGGAAAACAATGTTCAGTTATGCTGTGAAACACTGTGACAATTCATCATCTACAGAAAAACATGTCCCACACCATTACACCACCACCATCAACACCAAGCAGGATCATGGACTTATGCCACAATCCTGAATTGGCATTCATGGGACCAGGCAATGTGTTCCCAGCACTCAGTGGTCCAGCGTGGATGCTTGCCTGACCACGGGAGCGTCTTTGTTTTTTTCTTCGATTGTAGCGGACATCAGGGAAATCTTGTGACATTTGTGACGCCGTTGTCATTTGCCCACACGTGCCCTCGCTGTTAGCTTGCATCAATCTTGCCCTTCTGCATGCCTTTCTTCTTGGACATCAACAATCTGTTTCTGGTCCAACACTTTTTAGTTTCTCTGAAATCCTGGCAACACCTGGCTCATGTTTTGCATGCTCCTACTTTTCATTGAACATTAACTGAAAGTCTTGATGTATGTCTGCCGTCTTTATATAGAAAGACATGACCACGTGACCCACTGTCTGTGAGAGCAATTGATCTTCATGAACCTGGGAAATGGCCACTGTGTGTATTTCATACAATATCTTTGAAAAAAATGAACCTCACTCATTTAGTCAATGTGTACGTGATGTATATAGCACATAATGTAAGATAGCACACATGCAAAGATTCTAAATCAAACCAAATTAATTTATTTTGCCATTTGCGATTGTCATGAAATATGGGGTTTCTTACCCAGTGGAATCTGCTCCAGCAAGTACAGGAAGCTGGCGAAGAACTCCATCCTGAGGGTATGGTGAAGATGGAAGGACATGCTGTGGCGACACATGGAAGCGTCTGTGTCCTTCCAACGGTCTCTGTGGGCTTGGTGGACTTGGAACTCCATGTTAGGTGGAGGGCTTGAGGACACCTCTGGTCTTTGTGTCTCCTCCTGATTTGATGACATCCCTTCCCACCGTGTGTCCTGTGCAGCAAGTAAGCTACTGTGGGTTTTAACAGGACGGTCTGTGTGACCGGGATTGAGCAGGCTTTTGCTCTGCAGTTGCTTTTGTGGTTCTGCTATATCTGTTTGTCCTGGGTCAGGTGGTAGCGTCTGGCAGCTTGGTAATAAGGGGTTTGGCTGTGATCCCTTCTTGGGGCAGGGCTGAAAACGATCGCCTGCTTGGCCCGTTGGCTTGGGCAGGGTGTGAGAGGAGCCAGGGACCGAGGGAGGGGCGCTGGCTATTCATTTCAAATGGAGCCTCCTCCCTCAAGACAAACAGGCATGCAGAAAGGCATCTGAGCTTTCAACCCACAAATACCATCAGCACACATGAGGGACCATACGTTAAGCGCGCCTGTTACAGCCGTGTAATGTACCAGTTATTTTTAGCAATGTCATGTTTGTATCTATACACAGTAGACTATTCCTTGAATATCCAGTGTTCTTGTCTACAGAATCTTAACTTAAACAGTGAGTGATAAATCAGTTAAATATTTATTAGGCTGTACAAGCACTAAACAACAAATCCCAAATAATGTTTAAAGCATTGAATGGTGACATTTGACACATCTGTCTTTAAACTCAAACTGTGTGACATTCATTTTCTGGACATAGTTCTGCACTGAGTGCCGGGATTTGGCTCTTGGTTTCTGTGGCACTTCTTGTTGGGTTAGTTGGTCTGACTTATGGTTCAAGAATCTGTCCTGGTCATATATTGTGTTGTATCTAAGGCGATCCCCAATGTGTGCAGGTTGCTATGTCACTATGCTTAAATCCACCTTTCAAATCACAGAAATCTTGCCGGTAGACATACTGTGTGGTAATCCTGGCTGGGCCAGCTTATAAAGCCATTAATGACGTGTTGTAAATGCACTATGATCCGTACAGGATTTAAGAAATATACTGTTTCAGCTGCAAAATTACAAAAAACTTGGCCACTGTATTAATATCTGGCATGACACAAATTCTAAACAATTCAACAAATCTAAGTAACAAATTAATCTGTCAAAGTCAAAAAGATTAAATAAAATAATCCAAATGAGTACATTTGAGCAAACCATGCTCAAATGTTAACCATTTAGCAGTTCAAGTTTAAGACATCCCGGTCACATCAAGCTCAAATGTGTTGTTAATTCTTTTTTTGCGAAGTGTCGTACAGTTATTCTTAAATTTATAGTTGGCCTATGCTACTGAATGTTTCTTTCTCTTTACTTTCATGTGCATTCATGACACTGTACAAAATCCTATAATGTCATATGTAAAAAACACTGATCTTTTATATTGTATCGCACTGCACAATGTTTCTCTCCAGACCAACAGATGGCAATAGATTGCCTTCTTTTTGAATTTCAACATTCTCTTTTTCTCTCATTTTCGTGTTGTATGCTGGGACCGGTCTCACCCTAGCAACAGCAAAACAATTGAAGCGTACTAGGCATTGGCTAGTATGCAACTACAAACCAGCTTTTCTATCGTTCAGTTCAATTAACCGTGAAATACATTTTATGTATGTTTTGCGATATGGACAAACCTATGGCTGAAGATGCGCGATATTGCAAAAGGTAACGTGATCTAAAGTTTACCAACAAAACGTTATGTTTGCCATTGTAACGTGATCCAATGTTTGCAACAACAGCAAGCTTTACAGTTTAGATTTAATTGTAGCTACAGTAGTCATGTAGCAAGGTACTACAAACACGCTGAAGCCGGCTGTTAGAAGCAGGTAATCGGTTCTGATGACATTTACAGGCATTGTTTGCCTTGTCTGGCAGTGCCAAGCACTTTTATTGAATCCTATAGCTCTGGAATGTTTTCGCATTGCCTAGTTACTCGTCTACAGCGTCATCCTGTCCTCTGTGCAGGCTGATTACAGACAAACTGCTGTAGTTTGAAACAGAACGATGTGTTCTAAACAACATGGAACTTTACAGATAGATACAGTACTGTTGGCTTGTCTGTTTATATTTATTATTCGGAATGGTGAAGCGGATTGAAACAATAGGATTACAATGATTTCGCTTCATACATATAAAACAAACTCCAGCCCAAACTGAAGTTTAATAGTCTGGTGTCCCTTGCCCATTTAAAAAAAAAAAAAAATGTGATGTTTGTGTGTCATGTAAAACTAAATGTAACAGGTCTTCACAGGGCAAAGCCTCAAAATAGATCAGTCATTTTTCTTTGGGTTTAGGTTAGGGCTTTGACTGGACTTTACTGTACAGTGCTTTATTAATTTGTCATTCTCCCCAGACAAGTCCCATTCCCAAATAATAAGAAACAGTGCCATAACATAGTCCTACCACCACCATGCTTCATAGTAGGGATGATGTTCTTCAGGTGTTGTGCCATGTTCGGTTTACCCAAACTAGAACCTACTACATTCAACCAAAGAAACCTACAGAAAGCAATCCATTTATACTAAAAGCATGTGAATACACGTTAACACACTTTAACAGTTAAAAGGTCAAATAACTTTCCATTATTCAAAATTTTATTAATTTTGAAGGTATGGTTCACCTGAGCTAATTTATGATTGGTAATACAAGTTGGAGACTTATCCAGTGATTATATTTTACTTTATTAATTTTATTTATTTAATTATTAATGTGTATCATTTTCATTGCACAATAAAAAAGCATCCCCTTAATGTGGAGCCTAATTTCACTGCATTAAGATGGCTTAATAGCTAGGTTTTGGTCTCATCAAGCCAGATCATCTTTTTTCCTCAATAATCTTGAGGAAATCAGATAATCTTGGATAATGTTTTTACTTAATAATAAAATTATCATTTAAAAACAGATTTTTGTGTTTACTCTTTTTTTCTATTATTCCATTTTGTAAAAAGATCTGAAGCCATTCAGTGTAACAAATATGCAAGAATAAAGAAAAGTTGTCGTTCATTAAAAAAAAAATGAACAGAAAATTACATAAAAGTCTACTGTTTTTATTTAGGTGTATTCTTTGAGTATAATAAAAAAAATATTTTTTTCATCAGTATCTCCGTCATGACTTCACATAACACATGTATGCTTCCTGCCATTTTGTAGGAAAGTGAAAGGGGGAATTTTGGATGTCCACCCAACAGAGAAAGCACTTATTGTTCAGTATGAGGTGGAGGCAACTATCCTTGGCGAGATGGGAGAACCGATGGTTGGAAAACGCAAGGAGTGTCAGAAAATGTAAGCATGGGTTTAGCTACACACATACCTAATGTTACTTAGAGATCACTACAAATATGAGACTAATGTCCATGTGTTTTTATGCTATATTACTTGAACAATTTATACAATTTTAAATGTTCACCGCTTAATAGAATTTAAGGGGTTAGCCTAATTCAGCTACTCTATGGATGATATGTGTAAAATTTGTTGCAGAATGTGTAATAGAATGATAGGTGTGCTAGTATGCAGTGAGAGTATTCCCAGTAAACCGTATGCATCCTGGATTTATTGGACGGCCCATGAGTTCACCTATGGGACTGTAAGTAGATTACTTTGAAAACAGTGATTGGTCATTTTGAATGCCGTCCTGGCCTGTTGCTCATATTGCGTAAGCATTGGGAAGATATTTACATGCTTAGCTAATAAGGTATTCTAGAGCACCTGTTCCCAATCAAGTCTTTTGAAGTCCCCCCACGGATAGGGCAAGCACCCTCATGGGCCTTTTCTGTGCACCGTACAATGGCTAAAAGTCATACCTCTGTTTTGTAATTTCCCTTACCTTTTCTGTTTTGTAATATCCCTTACCTTTTCTGTTTTTGTCATTTCCCAACTCACTTTTTAATAAAACCAGAGATTTAGTAATGTGCTAAAACACATTTCCTTGTAAATCATATTTGGCTGAATCCAACTCTGGTGACATTAGCTACATCTAAATGAGGTGAAGAAGAATTGTGTCTGAATTTCAAATTGCATACTATATAGTCATAATAAATCATAATACGCTGAAAATAGTATACCAAAAGTTCCCAGATGGTCTAGTATTTGTGGTGGACATCCATGCATACTTTTTGGGGTAATAATGACCACAACTCTTTGATGAAAGAGTCAGTAATCTTTATCTATATTGATAGTGATTGCATCAATGTCATTCACAAATGAAAGACAAACTGACGCTGTTACGTTGTTGTGACATGACATGAAGTTACTTTGGCAGTGTGAAGTTCGTCTTCAGTCTGGCTAGCATTGACTCACTTCTTAAGACTATTACAAGTATTAAGATGCTAGTATTACTGGCTTGTTAGCTATTAAAACGCATACAGTTCATATATGCTATACGCGCTCTTTCCTATTCAGTGCATACACTCTGAAGAGTCAAAACCAATCAACAAAGTTCTGCTGCTTGGAGAATGTTTCAAAAGTGTTTTTTTGGGGGTATTTTATTATTTTCCGTAATAACATTTAAATTGTCAAAAATGTTAAGTAGAAGGCTGTTAACAGTGAGAGATGTGATTAGTGTTGTGAAGTGACTTGATGGTTGAGGGACAAATCTGCAGTAAAACTGGTTACTTTTTTCCGCAGTGTCTGTTCCACAGCGTCTACTGAAGACTTACTGTGGGGAGAACAAGTATTTGATACACTGCCGATTTTCCAGATTTTCCTAATTACAAAGCATGTAGAGTCTGTAATTTTTCCCAGCGACACCCCCAAAACCTGAAGGATCTGGAGAAGGTCTGTATGGAGGAGTGGGCCAAAATCCCTGCTGCAGTGTGTGCAAACCTGGTCAAGAACTACAGGAAACGTATGATCTCTAATTGCAAACAAAGGTTTCTGTACCAAATATTAAGTTCTGCTTTTCTGATGTATCAAATACTTATTTCATGCAATTAAATGCAAATGCATTACTTAAAAATCATACCATGGGATTTTCTGGATTTTTGTTTTAGATTCCGTCTCTCATAGTTGAAGTGTACCTATGATACGAATTACAGACCTCTACATGCTTTGTAAGTAGGAAAACCTGCAAAATCGGCAGTGTATCAAATACTTGTTCTCCCCACTGTATGTATGTAGTTTGCAATGATGGCGAATGTAAAATGTGGGTACTTATACCTTAATGGTCAGCCAATTGCTGTTGCGCTAAGGTCGCACATGCAATTGTAGTAATTTACAGCCGTGGCCAAAAGTTTTGAGAATGAAACAAATATGAATTTTCACAAAGTCTGCTGCCTCAGTTTTCATGATGGCAATTTGCATATACTCCAGAATTTCATGAATAGTGATCAGATAACCTGCAATTAATTGCAAAGTCCTTCTTTGACATGAAAATGCACTGAATCCCAGAAAAACATTTCCAATGCTTTTCAGCCCTGCCACTAATGGACCAGCTGACATGATGTCAGTGATCCTCTCATTAACACAGGTGAGAGTGTTGACGTGGACAAGGCTGGCGATCAATCTGTCATGCTGATTGTGTTAGAATAACAGACTGGAAGCTTTAAAAGGAGGTTGGGGCTTTGAATCATTGTTCTTCCTCTGTTAACCATGGTTACCTGCAAGGAAACGTGTGAAGTCATCTTTGCTTTGCAAAAGAAGGGCTTCACATTCAAGGATATTGCTGCTAGTAAGACTGCAACTAAATCTACCATTTTTCGAATCATCAAGAACTTCAAGCAGAGTAGTTCAATTGTTGTGAAGAAGGCTTCAGGGTGCCCATGAAAGTCCAGCAAGCACCAGGACCGTCTCCTAAAGTAGATTCAGAAGCAGGATCGGGGCACCACCAGTGCCGAGCTTGGTGAGGAATGGCAGCAGGAAGGTGTGAGTGCATCTGCTCGCACAGTGAGGTGAAGACTTTTGGGGGATGGCCTGGTGTCAAGAAGAGCAGCAAAGAAGCCACTTCACTCCAGGAGAAACATCAGGGACAGACTGATATTCTGCAAGAGGTACAGGGATTGAACTACTGAGGAAGTCATTTTCTCTGATGAATCCCCTTTCTGATTGTTTGAGGCATCCGGAAAAACACTTGTCCGGAGAAGAAAAGTTGAGCGCTACCATCAGTCCTGTGTCGTGCCAACTGTAAAGCATTCATGTGGAAGCAATAAACTTTGTGTAAACCAATACTTGTGTCATCCTCTTTTGGCCACGGCTTTAAACTCCAGTCTAAATTACCTAGTACATTTTTTTGCAAGATTTTCTGTGGATGACAGTGGATTGTCAAGTGTTTTAAAGTATAGTGGTGTCCTTGCACTAGCCTTGCACTAGCCTTAATTGACAATCTGCCACCTTGGATGTGTTGCATCATGGTACAACTGAAAAGCTAATTAATTCCGCTCTTGAGGAATTAATTTGTCACTAAGCCCAATAGTCTGTGAAGCAGAAAGCAAGTGAGAGATGAGTGTACAAGTTCCTATATGACTGATGGCTTCTTTGAGTCACTTCTGCATATGCGATCTCGCAATCTGACGGTTTCATGGAAACAATAATCCCATTGTCACCTACATTTAATTGTTTGGTTTACATAATACATGATTTGCAAGAAGTACAACCATTTAATTTAGAAATGCAATGTTTTTATGTGAAAGTGACACCTCAGACACTATTAATTTGATTAAATTTGATTAATTTGTTTCAAAATCAGTGAATCCTTCTTTGACAAAGGCTTGCTTAACTGGTACTAACACATAAGCAGGTCACAAAATACACAGCAAAACAAAAACTTATGTGTTCAGAATTTGAACATTCTCTCAGAAAATCTGTCAAAACACTTTCACTTGAAGTTGATTAAGAAAAATAAAGTGTGAGGTATGTATGGCATTACCTCACACAGGAAGCGGCACAGGTATTAGTCCAGGCACCTGTCCTCTCACGTTTGGAGTAATAAATTCATGGTTGGTTTAGCTCCCTGCTTGTTCCATCATATTCCTGCAACTTTTCCAGAACGCCGTAGCCCATCTGGTGTTTAACCGTATAAAGTTCACCCCAGTGCTTTCTCTACAACACCAGGTTATTTTCAAAACCTACATCCATGACCAACTTTTTTGTTTCCTGCCCGCCTCTGGTTTCTTGGTGCTCCTTTTGCAGTGTTTCTAGCACTGACTTTGTATGTTCATTGAGTTATTACTATTATGGTTTGTCCCATCTGCTATCTTTAGACGAATGCACAATAAGTTTCTATGCTTAGTGACTAAAATATGAGTGCTATTTATCAACCAATGGCATCGTCATGCAACATGAAAAATGCCATTTTGCAAAAAATTTGCCATATTCTGTCCACAGTATCCGCCTTAAAAGCTTGAACGTCAACACAGACATTGCCTCCTTAGCTCAGAAGGTAGTGGAAGAATGCAGGCTCATTCACCCATCTAAACTACCCGAGGTGGAGCAACTCCTGTTCTATCTGCAGAACCGCAGAAAACCAGGTAACGGTTGCCTCATGCTATCATCGTGGCCTGATACGCTGAGAACATAGGCTTCATCTTGCTGACTATCCCAAATGCTGTCCTGTTCTCCTCGCAGACAAACAAGGGAAACACTCACAGAGGGACCTCATATCATTTTATGGGACAGAGGTACAGAGAGCACTTTTAAATGTTTGTCTATGTTTCTGTCTGTCTGTGTTTCTGTGTTTTGCTTCAACATCTTATTACTTGCTCTGTGGCGTTTTAAATTGGGTACCTGTACTTTGGGGCCTTTTAAAATGCATTTGATTGATTGTTTAGTGTCATGACCTTCGCTTTTATTTCAATGGGATTTAATCCTTGTCATTCTTCACCCATACTTATGTACCTCTGTTTTGCTCAGCTGGACGAGGAGACCAACCTTAACAGCATAGATGACTATGTGGAACTGCTATATGAGGATATTCCAGAGAAGGTCAGGGGAGCAACCCTCATTCTCCACCTCGCCCGCAACTCGGACAACCTCAAGGATCTCCATCAAAACAGTACGTTTCTTCTTCTTGGTTCCCACAGTCAAACCCTCAGAGCAGTGGTCACCAAACAGTCGATCGCGACTGGTCGATGTTCAAGGCATTTCTAGTAGATCGCCAAGTAGATTGCTTCGGCAAGTCACACTACTATTATCTCACATATAGATTTGTTATTATAGCCACCCTAACTCCTCTTACAGTTCTTGCACTACGGAGACAGGCATCAAAATGTGCGTCTTGTTTTTTCAATTGTGTGAGATTTTGTTGCAAGGTTTAGGAAATATTTGTGACATGTATGTGAAAAAAACATAGCCACACTGAACGATGGGTAACTAGCCACACTGAACGCCAGTTACCTTGCAACTTACGTTACTCAAACTTTCCTGAATGAGGCCATTCGGGGTATTCCGGTTACAGCCAGTACCAGGAGATTATCATATTGTTTTTTAGAGATGCTATTTCAGAGATGAGCCTGTTACTGAACGTAGGTATGGTGCTGTATTTGCTCGTGCTTTACCTGTTAGTGAGCGTAGTTAGGCCATATTTTTGCACTTTCTCTCTCTCTAGTGTTGTTTTTGTATTAAGTCTGTCAATGTTTGTGTGTACAGACAGGATAGTGGTGGTTTTAACATGAAAATAAATGTAAAGGTGAATTTGTTTTTTCTAGTGTTTTCTTTCGATGGTAAATCTCAGCTCACATTGTGAATGAAAAAGTGATCTTGGGCTTCAAAAGTTTGGTGACAACTGCCCTGGAGGAATAATTGGCTCCGTTCCCTTTCATGCATTCAGTCCAACACACGTGGGGTACACTCTTATCGTGTCCAAATACCGACACACGCTTCAATCACCTCTTTGAAAAACCAACAAGGGTTTGAGCCAAGCCTTGTCATCAGGGCCGTCTTAAGCGCCAACAGAGAGTCCACTACTGAGCATATTGGACATTTTTCTTCCTTAACACTGCCTAGTTTCACACTGACTTGCGTCGGGTATTTCCTAAAATGTGTTTTGAGATACATTATCACCTCCTCAACCCCTTTCCCTAATGACCTGACCCCTCTTCAACAACCAGTCCTGTGTTACCAAGCTGTGCACCCTTTTGACTTCCTCCACCTCCTTCCCAGCATCTCTTTTCCATCACCAATGTCTAGAAGAGGAAGATTGCTATTGAAGACTGCCATTGTACATTTCACAGGGCTCTTATTTGTTATGTATTAAATAAATGTGTGTTTTCCTAAAATATTTTTTAAATTGTGTCAGAGGGTTCACTCTGGCCCCGTTATTAGGTGCACCCGTCTATTATCAGGTAGAACTACCTTTTGCCTCCATCGTTGTCAAAGGTGGATTAGTTGTGCGTTTAGTGAAGAACATCTGACCACTTATGTTGTAAAGTGGTTATTTAAATATTTGTGGCCTGTCAACTTTAAACTGAAGTTGTTTATGTCACACATCTTTCTCAGACTCTAATGTTTGGTCAAACAAACAATTTACCCAACCAATCAGTCAGTCAAGACTCTTATACTTATACTTATACTCTTCCACCTGTACTATCATGTTGAGGTAAAGAAATGGGATTTCTTTTTGAGCTTGTGATTGCCAGTTAAAGCTAGGATACAGTCAGATCACAGTAAAATCAACACAAGGATGAAATAACTCCAATGCCTTTATTGTGAAGTGTGTAGCTGACAACATGAGAAACATTTATCAGCCAGATGAAGTGAACATGTGCCAGCTTTTGTCACCTTATATCACCTGTCTCCACTCCTAGATGAACGTTCCCACCATGTTTCTGGCACCAAGAGCTTGTCCCAGGATCCTCCAATCTAGCAGCCCAGATCCCAATGCATTCCACAGAATTTCTTCTGGCTTTGGAATGGGAGTAGTTGTAAATGTTTTTCCCATTATCAAGGCCAGAAGAATCTTTGAATAAAATACATCCTTTCATTATTGAGCTATAATGTAAAGGCTATCAAATGTGTACCATGGTCCAGTCTTCCACCAACCCTTACACCTTGTGGAGATATGAGAGGATTGTTGTGGTATAACATGTTAATAAGGTTATATGGTAAAACATCCGCGTTATGTCATTGGGTGAAATCAAGCTTTTAACATGTTGCAGACACCTGTGTCCAATCCACTTTGATATCTTACTGCCTATAAATACTGTATATTTGGGAAATGAAAAATCAAGTTGTGTTATAATCGAATGTAGAGTGTTCAGGTGTTGACGCGATAACAGCATTTCCCCAGTACGTTGTGGCTCATTCCCTCCTTCAGGGAATCATGTTAAGAGACTAATGTTCTTCTGGATGTTAAAAACGGCACAGGCCAGACCAGTCAAATGTTAGTGTAACCTGGCTGTATGTCTCTAACCTGGCTGTATGTCTCTAACCTGGCTGTATGTCTCTAACCTGGCTGTATGTCTCTCTAACCTGGCTGTCTCTCTAACCTGGCTGTATGTCTCTCTAACCTGGCTGTATGTCTCTCTAACCTGGCTGTATGTCTCTCTAACCTGGCTGTATGTCTCTCTAACCTGGCTGTATGTCTCTCTAACCTGGCTGTATGTCTCTAACCTGGCTGTATGTCTCTAACTTTGCTGTATGTCTGCTGCTCATCAGAGACTGTCCTGGGAGCCCTAGCCAGAGTCTTGAGGGAGGATTGGAAACAGAGTGTTGACCTCACAATCACCATCATCCACCTCTTCTTCTGCTTTTCCAGGTACACAATATTCACTCTTTCTCTCTATTCCCCCTCCCCTCCATTTATTTCAACCCACTCTCTTTTCTCCCTCCTCTCTCGTTCCCTCTCTCTATTCCCCCTCCCCTCCATTTATTTCAACCCACTCTCCTTTCTTCCTCATCTCTCGTTCCCTGGCTCTTTTGCCTCTCTCTCCCATTTCTTTGAACCCCCTCTCCTTTCTCCCTCCTCTCTTGTTCCCTCATTCCCTATTTGCTCTCTGACACTTCCGCCAGATCCCCAGTTTTTTTCACTTTTCGTTCAGCTCTCTTATTCTGACAGCGGTCAGACAACTATGACAACATAATGCAAAACTGTTCTTTTCATTGGGAAACACTAAAATAATCTGTGATAGGATAATACTGGTGTATACACGACTTGTCAAGAGTCATTTGAGTTTGGAGAGTATCTATGTTGTTCTGAAAACTGATAGTCCTTCTTGGCCCAGGTCCATGTCAGTGCTGTGCATTTGGGTTTTGCAATGATTGGGTTTCTGTCTGGATGTTTATGAGTAGGAGAATACACAGTTACACAAAACCTCTTGGCCTTTTTGGGCTTTTGACCTTTCTTGGCTAAGCTTTCTAGACTGTGTTCCAAATACACTGCGGTGAAACTGTATTTGTCCACTTTCTCAATTTTAACACGTTTGTATCTGGTGCATGGTTAGTTTACTTATTTAGTTATTGCCACCCAATACCTGCATGTGAAAAACAACCTATTAATGCATAATGACTGGTTGTGAGCACTCAAATGATTGTTGACCTCAACCAAATGCAGAATGCTTTAAATTTTAGCATTATCGGCTCAGTTCAGGTTCTACCACAACATCTCAATTAGGTTTAGGTCTGGTCATTGGTATAGGCTATTCAGAAACTTTGTGTTGTTTTCAGTCATTCTGTTTTTGGGGATTTTTTTTCTTGCCGCGTGAGATGCACATGTCAGATTCTCCTGACACCTTAGACTAAGTGTCAGATATTTTCTTCTGAGAATTCTTATGATCAAAAGCAGAATTGTTGGTTCTTTTAGTGATGGCTCATTTTACAGGTGCTAGCTTTTGGTTTTTGATAAACGTCAGACATCAGAAAACATTTAATGAGAAATTGGAAAAGGGACTGTATTTTTATGGCACTGTAGGTTTGTTATGATAATAAATACACTTTTAAATAAGTGGATACCTTGTAAAGCGCCCCCCCCATTACCAGTTTCTCACAGTTCCACATGCTGGTGACGCACTACAAGGTTGGAGCCCTCTGTATGAACATCATTGAACATGAGCTGAGGAAGTATGACCTCTGGCAAGAGGAACTGCAGAAGAAGAAACAGGCTTATATCCTTTCGCTAAGGTCATGAATGAAGCAGCTTACGTTGTTGCTTCACAGACGTGAACCCCTCATTATCGCTGCGGCACTCAGTGTATATGTATCTCTTCATTTTAATAATGAAGTCATAATATCACAATAGAAGTAAAGGCAATTACTTGTTGCTCTTTATTGGAGGTGCAATATAACAAGTACTTTTCCCCCTCATGGTTCAATACATCAGCACTTCTTCCTTGACTGATCTCACGTGACGATGACCCAGAAAACCAGAACATGAAGAAGGAACATGAGAAAGCCATGAAGAAGTACCAAGGCCTTCTGACCAAGCAGGAGCAGCTTCTACAAGGTGGGGGACAGAACGCTATTAGCAGAAGGATAAAGATGTGTGGAGTGACAGCATTTTGAAACGATGATTGTATCCCAAATGTCATCCAAGTGGCCCATTTTTACAGTGATCCCCTACACAGTAAACAGGGTTCCATGATTCGCTCTGCCTATGGGTAAGAGCAAGTTGGATCTGATTCTCCAATCTCCTCTCCTCAGTGGGTCTGTACCTGTTGTTAAACCTGGCCGAAGACACGCGGACGGAACTCAAGATGAGGAACAAGAACATTGTCCAAATGCTGGTGAGAACCCTGGAGCGACAGGATGAGGAGCTACTGCCGGTGGTGGTCATCTTCCTCAAGAAACTCAGTGTCTTCATGGAGAACAAAAATGACATGGTGAGTAAAGAAAGACGGGTGAGATAGAGACAAAACTGTCAGGTCTTCTGGCTTGAATGACGATGTGGTGCTCATTACTGATTCCACCCGGTTTAGTCTGCGTTTGTTTTGTTTTTTTGTCTGCTGGTACGGTTCTTCGGCGATCACTCTACTTTCCTATTTTATTGCAGTCCCACACGGATCCAATCTCAGCCAGTTTGTGTGCATTTATGAAAACCAGACTGAGTAAAAAAATGAAGTTATTATCTCCTTGTTTCCTTTTAGTGTAACTTTGACTCTGTTAAAAGAACCATTCAGCGTTCTAGCCCATGTGTCCGACAGAGTAGTAGTCTCAACATGTTATTGACCGAGTATCATTTTACCTCAAGGAAAGGTTTTAGTTACAGGCTGATTGGCTATATATAGATAATTGGTTAGTGATGTGTCATCAGATTTTACTGAAAGTTTGTATTTCACACCCGATAAACTGAACTGAAGTTCTACTGTGCCAACCAAGTTGTTTTTGGTTTCAGTGGATTTCCTTGTGAACACAGTAGCAGTATAACTGACTGACACAGACACACTTACTTTAGTAAACTTTTGAGGACGAATATAATACTATACCTAACCATAACATCCTAAAACCAAATCTATCCCTAAATTATAAACTGCCTAACCCTAAACCTAATTATGAATGTAACCTGAAGAGAGGACTGGCAAATCCCTTTGCCTGATTTGCCAAGGCTTACTATAATTCTGAGAAACTCTGGGACCGCATATATCAATAATGCGTAGAAACGATGTACTTATGAATGGAATTTAGAATGTGCGTACACATAGAAAAAAGGAACTTATTATATGATCCTACTACCATTTCAATGTAGGAAATCATCATTGAAAAATACCGCTGGTTCTCACACTCAGTACTCATGCACGACCACGGCTATTTTCATGTTGAAACACCCCTCGTTACCATTTATGGTCATTCCTTTTAGCCTGTGCCTCTAGAATTGGGAAACTAGCTCTTCCTGGATGAGATGATTGACTGACACGGTCCTGTTGAAAAGTGTCCGTTGCATTAAAATGCAGGGTATGGCAGTTGGATATACAATATAATTAAATGTATGATCTTACTTTTTCTCTCTCAAAAACTTTTGAAATGTAGATTATGGCAAAACAAGCCAAGAGAATGCTTTATGCAAATAGGTCCTATCTGTCTTTAATAATGTGCTCTGCGAAGAAGCACAACTTTTTGGAAATGTTATATCAAATAATCAGCTTCCCATTTGATTTGCCTGTTATTGAATTATTCTTCAGAAAGATATTTCTAAAATATATTTTTCCACATTAACTGGTTTACGTTTCAGAAGCAGTTTTCTTTCATCTACCACTTGGCACAGTGTGTACGTGTGTTCAAGGTTGTGTGTAATTTTACAAACATTCTCAAGGTGTAAAGTTCATATTCGTACACTATATGGACAAAAGTATTCTGACTAATCACTTACACATTACACCTACAGGAACTGGTATGACATCCCATTCTAAATTCATAGGCATTATTATTGAGTTGGTCACTTCTGGGAAGGCTTTCTACAAGATTTTGGAGTGTCTGCGGAAATCTTTGCCCATTCTTCCAGAAGAGCATTGGTGAGGTCATACACAGATGTTGGACGAGAGGGACTCAAGTCAAGTTTTTCCACAGCAAACTCATCCAACCATGTCTTTTTGGACCTTGCTTTGTGCACTGGGGCACAGTCGTGCTGGAACAGAAAAGTGCCTTCCCCTAACTGTTCCCACACAGTTGGAAGCATAGAATTCTTGAACATTTCTGGATAAGCTGAGGCATAAAATTTTTCTTCAGTGGAACTAAGGGGCCTATGCCAACCCCAGAAAAACAACCCCGTAGCATTATCCCACCTCCACCAAACTTTACAGTTGGCACAATGTAGTCAGGCAGGACATTTTCTCCTGGCATTCATCGCCAAACCTAGACACATCCATCAGACTGCCGGATAGTGAAATGTGCTTTACATCACTCCATCCGATGCTTGGCATTGTGCTTGGTGATGTAAGACTTGCAAACAGCTGCTCGACCATTGAAACCCATGCCATGAAGCTCCCTGCACACTCTTTTAGTGCTGATGTTATTGCAGAGGAGGTTTGGAATTATGCAGTTATTGAATCAGAAACTGACTTGCAAGGTGGCATCCTTTTACTGTACCACGCTCAAATTCAGTGAGCTCTGTAGAATTAAATGTTTGTAAAGGCGGACTGGCGTCATGGCTAGGTACCTGATTTTATACACCTGTGGCAATGGGACTGAACACCTAAATTCAACAATACATTGGTCCACCTATCTGTAATTACTGTGTATTGGCTCAACACCTCCACCTATCTGTAATGCTCTGTATAGCATCAAATCCTCCTCCTATCTATAATGACTCTGTATCGGCTCAACACTTACACCTATCTATAACGACTGTGTATAGGCTCAACTCCAAGTATTGTTATAATAATAGTGAATAATAATAAGGTTGGTAGTTATGTCGGGTTGTGTATTAGTTTATCACCGTGGGTTTGTGTTAAACATCTAGGAGTCAACGTGTCCTTCTTCTGTGGCCAGGCGGAGACGAATGTCGTGGAAAAGCTGGCCAGGCTGCTCTCCTCAGTTAACAAGGATCTGCTGAACAACACCCTCCGCCTACTCCTCAACCTTTCCTTTGACACTGGCGTCCGCAGCCAAATGGTCCAGGTTGGACTCATCCCCAAGCTCTCCTCACTGCTAGGTAAAATACACACTGACACGTATAGCTCCACGAACAAAGCCAGGCCGGCTCTGCAATTGGTGTGTCAGCCTGCCAGCACTTTATGTGGCGAGCCAGGGAGCCTCTGTGACGGGCCTTTTGAAGCCTCTTCAGGGAGGTTCAGGTAACATGCATAATTAATATAATATATTCGCTAGAATAACAAGCCGTGCCCCAGCATAAATGTTGTTTTTGCAGAAGCTGGTCAGAGTCTGAGTATAGGTCTTTGGAGATTTGGGAGGGATTTCTCATTTCACTTTAAGTGAGAACCTCACAACGAGTTCCAGCACGTGTTCTTGTCCATACTGAAAATGGCACAACACTTGTTTCTCAAGAACAGAATCATATTGATATTTGCTAGTGACAACATGTATGGAAAAATACACAAAACCCACATGACATTGATGTATTTACAATGGATGCTGAGATTTAATATATATGTGTATTTACAATCCTGTGTCAGTATATGTAGATGCTGGCATTTGGATGGACTTTGAGGGAGTGGATTGATGAATAGAGACGTCTTATTAGTCTCTATGGGACAGATGCCCAGTTACTGAGGGCTACAACTGGCACGCATCTTTGCCCTAGGATCATGTTAGGTCCTTGACGGAGCGCAGGTGGACTAATCGTGACCCTTTCAGCAAGACCACACACTGTGTTTTGGCAATATTCATTCCAAACAATTCGCCAAAATGCGCTCACGTGCTGCTTTTTTTTTCAGTGCCTCTTTTTTTAGTCCTTCCCTTGGCTCTCTTCTGTCTTCCGACCGTGGATGTGTCTCTAATCTCCGGAGAGACATGCTCCTCTTTGCTCTGCTCCGATGGTGTTGGGCGATGGTTTCTGATCCCACAGATCCCCACGCCGTCTGCCCTTCTAGGGTTCATGACCTGGGCTGATAAGATGAAAGGGAGAAGGGAGGATTACTCATCACGTTCACTTTGGTCCTGATCCCACCGCCTGATTCACCTAAGAACCCTTTCAGCCCCTCCACCTATGACCTGATGTTGTGGACACCGCTATCTTCAAGGCTTCCCAAGTACCCATTCTACCCCATTCCATTTTTACAAGAACGCTGAATAGCTGTTCCCGGGAGCTTTGTCTTTAAGCGTTTCTTACTATTTTATGTGCATCGTGGGTTTTGTCTTTGAAGACACAACCAGAACCGACAATAGAATAGGATACTGTCCTCAGAACGGCCCAGGCGTCACTATGGCCTGTTGGTGTGATTTTATGAAGGTTGGGTGGTTTTAAATTGGAGCAGAGTGTAATTGGAGTTTAGCTCTCTTACTACCTGCCTCTGGACACTATGTCATTCTTCACAGC
Organism: Novumbra hubbsi; assembly: GCA_016801125.1. NCBI lineage: Eukaryota > Metazoa > Chordata > Actinopteri > Esociformes > Umbridae > Novumbra > Novumbra hubbsi. The sequence continues at coordinate 13,743 of JACXGK010003424.1, read as the reverse complement.
AGCTCCACACCCTTGTTTTGGTCTCTAGTGGTGTTCTGAACACTTAATGGGGTCTCTCTCCTTCCCCATAAAGGATCCTCCGAGTTCCTTCTAAGAGAGAGAGAGAGGAGAAGACAGAGAGAGGGAGTAAAAGCGAGGGAAAGTAAGACGTATGGAGTGAGAGAGAGAGAAGGTAGGAAGGGAGAGGTAGAAAGAGGCAGAGGAAGGGAGGGAGAAAATAAGTTGTGGGCTTCACTAATGAGAAGCACATGTCTGGGCCAATCGCAGCACTGCTAGGGCCTTCGCAGCGTAGCTTAAACTTATTAAAGGCATTAAAATTGATGCTTCCTCCTGTTTTCCCAATTAAACCTCCAAGCCTTCTCTTTTCCCTTGTTTTCAGGGATTCATTGAGCACATCTGGTTCCAGTAGGCAGCAATGTGATAAGGCTGCCTGCTCTGCATGGTTACTGAACATGGGTTAGGTTGGGACCAATTAGAACCAGCTAGTGAGATCTGTGGTCCCTCATTACTAAAGTTCTGACCAACCGCGGCCGGTCACCGCGGCCGGTCACTAGAAGCAAGTGTTTTTGAAACGCAGCCCTAGTCTTTGATCCCTCACTATGAGTCAGTGTGATCTAGTGGAATGTTCCAGATCTTCACAGGTGTCTATAATTATCTCCGGCCCTTTGTGTGGTCTTAATCATATGTAAAATAGTTTATCATTAACACATGAAAGGGCGGGCTTCATTGGACCCTCCCCTCCTGTCAATGGGGAGTCATTTGACTCCGACATTCTAATGGCCTAATAAATATTCTTTATTGCATACAGTATATGCTATTGTAAAAAATGTGGTTGTGTTTATGAAGGTCTTGTCCTTGGGTATCATTAAAATCCAAAACGTATTATTTTAAATATCGTGCTAGCATTTGTGGAACAGTAGTTAGTCTTGGAAAAGGGGATGTATGTTAATAGATTTGTCAGTATTTTAGAAACCCAGTAACAATGTAGAAACTACATATTAACTACCTTTTAATCTACTTTTATAACACATTCTGTTTGTGAAATCAAAATTCTATTATGTGTGTGTTATCGTAATGGTCAAGGATAAAGGGGGTGATTGCTTTACCATGGGTTGATATATTTAAATTTTATATTTGTTTATTTCAAAATTGCTCACTTGAATTATCATTTTAAAATAAACAAGGGCAAGGCTTTTAAACATTAACTGAAATATAAGCCATAAACATTGTAAGGCATTCATTTCAAGTATGACCATAGAGTTTTGTTTTCATTAAAAAGGTATATAATACATTTTTTTGTATTAATAATCTTATCAATCTCAATAACATGATATATTAAGTGTGCGATGAAAATAAAGGTCGCAATGAACATGGTTCCAAGTTATTCTATTATAAGTGATTGACGTTACAATAGATTGCCCTGCTTTTGTTCATTACCAAAATGACTGAAGTCTGGTAACTGATAGTACTGGTAGCTTTGCAAGCCTGCTATTAGCTTCACAGTGTCACAGAGAGCTGCCTCTCTGTAATGGCCTGCAGTGGTTTGAGTCAAACTCATAAACACTCAGATATAGATGACAGATTAACACTGAGTCAGGGACTCCGAGCCCCGTCAACATCCATGAACCAGCAGTTAAAAGATGTAGCTTCTCCACCGCTTAGCCGTATTGTTAATTGATGTGGCCCGTATTGTGTATTGTGTTGGCATTGGTGCGTAGAGAAGTCTTCTCCTCTATCCATGTCCGAGACTGGACATCTGAATCTCCATGAAGCAGTAAGTACAGCTCCTTATTCATTTATTCGCCCTTCTCTGTGCTTCTCTTCTTTCTTTCTGTTTGTGTTTCAGCTGACGAGAGCCAGAGACAGCTGTGTATGTGCATTTTGTACCACATCAGTATGGACGACAGATTCAAGTCCATGTTTGCCTACACGGACTGCATACCTCAGGTAAGGCTGGGTAATGTACACCCAAAGGCCGGGGGCTGCACACCTCACTGCATTAGCGTCAACGCTAACAGCCCTGGAATTATGCATGAGGGAGAGGGACGAAGCGAGGGAGATGGATGGAGGGATGACGGGAGCGAGGGATGGGAGAGAGGCGGATGAATGGAGAGGCGGTGGAGAGAGAACGGGATGGATAGAGGGGGAGGATGGGAGAGGGGGACATGCTACCGCTGGAGGACGGCTGCCTAGCCTTCACTCACACTGTAATGACAGCTCCGTGTTTTTTTACGTCATTTTTCCCTTTACACTTACTGAAGGTCTGAAGAAAGTATTGCGTCATTCGTCTCACCAGCCCCCAGTGAAAAGTGGCCTGTCTGTCTATCTTCTCTGTGTGCAAATAATGCACTAAAAGGGAATCGGTATAAATGATGTTAGTGATGTCTGGGTGAATCTGACACATCGACGACTTCAGTCTTATTGCCTCTGTTTAACACTGTTGATGGATTGGTTAGATACTTTTTTGTGAGGTTAGGGTTAAATGCTCATTGTGTTTGTGTTGTTGTGAGGTTGTGTAAAGTGAATGCTTGTTGTGTTGTGGGGTTAAATGTTAAATAAGGTATATGCCTGTTGTGTTTGTGTTTTGAGGTTGGGTGAGTTAAATAAGTATTGTGTTTGTGTTGTGAGGTTGTGGGTGGTTGATGCTTATTTTGTTTGTGTTGTGAGATTGTGTAAAGTAAATGCTTGTTGTGTTGTGAGCTAATTGCGCACTGTTTGAGTTGTGAGGTAAATGCGTACTGTGTTTGAGTTGTGAGGTAAATGCATTCTGTGTTTGAGTTGTTAAGTTGGGTGAGTTATATAGGTATTGTGTTTTTATTGTAAGATTGGGTGAGTTAAATGCTTACTGTGTTTGTGTTGTGAGGTTAATGCGTATTGTGTTTGAGTTGTGAGGTTGGGGGTGGGAAATGCGTATTGTGTTTGAGTTAGGTGAGATAAATGCGTACTGTGTTTGTGTTGTGAGGTTGGGTGTAAATGCGGGCCAGATGCTCATAAAAGGGGCTGTTTGGGTACCGGGTTGTGTTGCCAATAGAGCTGCTCCACGGGGTAGCGTTTCAGAGAGGATGCTATGTTGCAGAACAACGGGAAATGGCCTTTGACTCTAGCCCCAGGCCCTCTACTCTCTCTAGGGATGGTCCTTGTGCTGATCTCCTTTCTATGTCCCTCTGGGTAGGCTCCTCATCATACTACCTCTGTTTTGGCCCTGCTCTTTGGTCAGCTCAACCTTTCTCTATCCCAAATTCCTCGTTCCTCCCCCTGGGGTCTGACCAAGCCTTTTTCATCACTTTTCTCCTTCTCCCCAATCAGCTTGCCCCAGGCTTCCCATTCTTCCTCTCCTCAGCTCCTGGTAGGGTCCTTCCATGGCTGGTAGGAGGAGGCTGGGCAAGGTTTGAGTGAGAGAGTGAGTGAGAGAGGGGGGAGGTTTTTGAAGGGCAGAGGGGAGAGTTTTGAGGGGTTAAGCGTGTGACGTTTTAGGGGAGGATGGGTTAGGGGTGATGGGGTGTAAAGGGTGAAGGTTAGTGGCACAAGGTATAGAGGGTTTTGAGATAGATGTCTTACAGATGGAGGGGTCAGGGGTGGAGGTGTTGTGGAGGGAGGGGTCAAAGGTTGAGGCTCATGGATGGGGTGGTGGAAGTGTTGGAAATGCAGGGGTCTTGGATGGAGAGATGGAGAGGTCTGGGATGACGGGATGAGGAAGGGGTTAATTGATTCAGGATGGAGGTGTTGAGAGTTGGGTACATAAGCAGGGAGGGGTCATGGGCAGAGGTGTCTTGGACGGAGGAGGGCGGGGGTGTGATGGATGGAGGAGGGCTGAGGTGTGATGGATGGAGGAGGGCAGAGGTGTGATGGATGGAGGAGGGCGGAGGTGTGATGGATGGAGGAGGGCAGAGGTGTGAAGGATGGAGGAGGGGAGAGGTGTGATGGATGGAGGAGGGCGGAGGTGTGATGGATGGAGGAGGGCGGAGGTGTGATGGATGGAGGAGGGCGGAGGTGTGATGGATGGAGGAGGGCGGAGGTGTGATGGATGGAGGAGGGCGGAGGTGTCATGGATGGAGGAGGGCGGAGGTGTCAGGGATGGAGGGGAGTGAGAGGTTAAATGGGGATGGTCTTCTGTGTAGTTTGGTGCTAGGCTGCCTCCTTTGGCACTGCTGTGGTAAATAAGCAGAGGCAGGTGCCAGAGAGTCTAGACGGGGCTGATTTGGGGTCCGGGGCCCCTGGTATGTGATACCCAACGCTGTGTATGTATGTATGTGTGTATGTATGTGTGTATGTGTGTGTGTGTGTGTGTGTGTGTGTGTGTGTGTGTGTGTGTGTGTGTGTGTGTGTGTGTGTGTGTGTGTGTGTGTGTGTATGTGTGTGTGTATGTGTGTGTGTGTGTGATTGCACACTGCTGACTCCTCACAGGGAGCGGGCCTGCTGTGCCCCTGCTTAAAGCTTTTCCTGTTTAATGTTAAATCAGAGCGGGAGAGCTGCCTGGGAGACAGGGAGACAGGGCAGGGAGACGGGGAGACGGGGGGATGGGGGAGGGCTGGCTAGGGATGGGGTTCTGTTTGGGCCTATGCCTGCTCGGCGTACTCTCTCTCTGTAGTTGACTTCCAGGGCGTTTCCTGGTCGCTAAGCCTCCTGTCAGCGTCCACACACACACACCACCCTCATCATCATCATCATCACAGAGGACCCAGAGCTTACAGTCTCTGATGCCATTGGAAGAAACTGCAGGGAACTCTTTTCAGATTGTGGAGGAATTAACAAATTGCAAGCAGTCATAGGATGTCCCATCTTCACATCTGTCCTTTCCTCTCGACTCCTCTGTTCCTTTCTCCATTCTTTACAATCCCCCCACTTTCTTTCTACTGTTTGTATGTTTGTCATCAAATCGGATTTAACAGAATGTCCTCTACCTCTCTCGACCTTTCTGTTCAGAGAAAGGGATTTCCTGTTTCTGTACCCTGCTGTTCCACCCTAGGTGTCACCATGGCAACCCACCAAATGGAAGCAGTGTCATCAACATGATGTCATTCCATCACTCCACCGATGTTGTCACCAAGCAAACATCTAACCTTAAATAGTAGAGAGCAATGCTTGGGAACAGCCATAAAACACAAAACATGCAACAACTCAATCATTTTCTGAGTTACAGCTCATTTAAAGAAAATCGGTCAGAAGTTGTTAGACTCTCATATGTATTTTACATGACTTGAAATGGTCAAAGTTACTGTGGATCTTAAAAGTATTCACCCCCCATTGGACATTAACACATTTCATTGTGTTATAACATGAAAACCCAGTGGATTACATTAGGGGTTTGCTGGTCTGGCTATTACTTTCTGGAAAAGGCCCATGGCTAGTGTGGTGGTCTGGCTATTACTTTCTGGAAAAGGCCCATGGCTGGTGTGGTGGTCTGGCTATTACTATCTGGAAAAGGCCCATGGCTGGTGTGGTGGTCTGGCTATTACTTTCTGGAAAAGGCCCATGGCTGGTGTGGTGGTCTGGCTATTACTATCTGGAAAAGGCCCATGGCTGGTGTGGTGGTCTGGCTATTACTATCTGGAAAAGGCCCATGGCTGGTGTGGTGGTCTGGCTATTACTATCTGGAAAAGGCCCATGACTGGTGTGGTGGTCTGGCTATTACTATCTGGAAAAGGCCCATGACTGGTGTGGTGGTCTGGCTATTACTTTCTGGAAAAGGCCCATGGCTGGTGTGGTGGTCTGGCTGTTTCCCCAAAATGTGTCCTAAAACTACGCCTTTCCATCTCTTGAATCAAATGCAGCCTCATTTATTACTGAGTTTTCTGAGCAAATCACAATTCCGTGTGCTGTTCTATCCAGTGGTGTTTATCCTTGGTCATTTTAACAATCACATTAATTCATCAAAATGTCACTTTCTGACTACCTGACCTGCTGGACTGTCTTAACCTGATACAGTATACAGACATGGTCAAATGTGTTGGTACCCTTACAGCTTGTTTCCTGTTGAAGTGATGAAAATTAGAAGCTACTGTATCATGTATACTTGCATGCCTTTGGTATGTCATAGCATAAAGCAACGAAGCTGTGAAAAAAGAGAAATGAATGCCTATTCTACAAAGATCTTCTAAATAGCCTGGAAACATTTGTTGGTACCCCTTAGAAAAATAAGAAATAATTGTATGATAGTGATATTTTAAACTAATTAGTTTGTTTAATTAGTATCACATGTCTCCAATCTTGTAATCAGTCATTCAGCCTATTTAAATGGAGAAAAGTGGTCACTGTGCTGTTTGGTATCATTGTGTGCACCACACTGAACAGGGACCAGAGAAAGCAAAGAGTTCTCTGAGGAGACTTGAAAGAAAATAATAGACAAGCATGGTAAATGTAAAGACTACAAGACCATGCAGCTTGATGTTCCTGTGACAAAAGTTGCAAATATTAAGTTTTAAGGTCAATGGAACTGTAACCAACCCCCCTTGGCTTAGCCACGAAAAGAAAATCGACCCCAGATTTAACAGAAGGATAGTGTGAATGGTAGAAAAAGAACCAAGGATTACTGCCAAAGAGATACAAGCTCAACTCCAAGGTGAAGGTACATCCATTTCAGATCGCACCATCCCTCACTTTTTGAGTAAAAGTGGGCTCCATAGAAGAATTCCCACGAGGACTTCCTAAAACAAAGAAAGAAAATCTGAAAAAAGCCAGACTGGAATTTGCTTAAATGCATATTAACAAGCCACAATCCATCTGGGAGAATGTCCTTTGGACAGTTGAGTCAAAACTGGAACTCGATGTTCGCAGACGACAAAATGAAGCTTTCAAAGAAAAGAACACCATACCTACATTGAAACATAGAGGAGACTTGGTTATGTTTTGGGACTGCTTGGCTGCATCTGGAACAAGGTGCCTTAAATCTGTTCAGGGCACAATGAAATCTTAAGACTATCAAGGAAGGAGCAAAAACATTGTCAGAAATCTCATTCTCAGTTTCAGGTCATGGGTCCTCCAACAGGATAGTAATGACCCAAAACACACAGCTAAAAGCAAGAATTGATAAGAACAAAAAAAGTACTATTCTGAAGTGGCCTTCTATGAGTCCTGATCTGAATTCTATCGAACATCTATGGAAGAAGTGGAAACTTGCAGTCGGGAGAAGGCAACCATCAAACTTGAAACAGCTTGAGCAAACTACCTGTTAACAAGTGCTGAAGTCTCATTGAGAGCTACAGATATGTTGGTTTGCAGTAATTGCCTCTATAGGTTGTGCAACAAAATGGTTCACAATTTTTGTCCATTCCATTTTTATATGTTTTATTATTTACAATATTATGTTGAATACAAGTTATGTCAGAGAAAATAGTGTATTCTTCATTTTTATTGACTTTTTTGCACTTTGGTATGTAGGATAACAGGGCAGTGTTGGCCGTAAACACAAAGTAGGAGAAACAGACTCGCCTGTTCTAGAAAGTTGGCTGCCGTACAGAAATATATTAAATATTTTTCTGATTGTCCCAACCATTGTCAGCTTTCTCTTGAGGTGTTCCTGTCCCAGGCTGCTTGTTGTGTAGGCAGGTCAAATTGACACGATCATATGAAGGACATGAATGGCATTGTAGCATGTGTACTCAATTTGTTTTTTTATTACATGTTCTTGAAAAAGTGAACTTGGTATCATTTTTCTTTTAGTAAAACTTTGAAATGGGTCAATTTGACCCATTTCACTCACACCTTAGTGCTAACCAGCTTTATGAGGTGTTCCAGTCTGGCTTTATGTCAATGCACAGTACGTACTGAAACAGCATTGGTGAAAGTTGTTAATGATCTACTCCAGGCTGCAGATACAGAAGCCCCCTCCATTCTGATTCTTTTGGACTGCTTTTGACACAGTACATCACACCATTCTAAGCCAGCGCCAAAGAGAGCGCACTGCCATCGCTGGGACTGCCTTGAATTGGTTTACCTTTTACCTCTCTAACCCCAAGCAGTATGTCTGTCTCTGTGAAGTCAGAGGAGTTCTGATGAATGCGCGAGGGTCGGTGTCCCACAAGGGTCGGTGTTATGACCTATTCTCTACTTGCTATACATGCTCCCACTTGGCCAAATCTTCAGACATCTCAATGTTTAATTCCACTGCTATGAAGGTGACACACAGGTGTACGCTAAAACCAAATCTGACACAACATCTGCCATGTAAGCCCTATTTAACTGACTGGACGAGGTAAAACGTTGTGTGCCTGACAACTTCCTCCAATTTAATTGCAGCAATGCAACAGCACCCAACAGAAAATCACCAACTCTAACACCCTGCCATTGACGGACACATCATTCCGCTCTCCTCATTAATTACTCTAGGTGTGAAATCTGACCCTCTTTTAGGGCCAACATTAGACATATCTGTAAAACATAACTTTTTTCTACTTGACAACATTTCTCAACTGTCCTGGTGCAGAAACTCTGTTAATTTGTTTTGTACATAATTGATCATGGGAACTTAGTACTGGGGGCCTGCCAGCCGTTAATAAAAGCTTATTGAAAACAGTGCTTCCAGGAACCTAAGAAGATCTAATAGATCTGTCCACATCACACTTCTCCTTGCTGATCTTCATTGGCTTCCTGTCATTTAATTGACAAAAAAAAAACATCATTGTAGTCTGTAAAGTCATTGAAAGTGTTGCAGACTAAAAGTCAATATTTTGATTTGCCTATTTATTATATTATTCACTCAATTCATCATTGTTATGACAAGATAAGGACATGTGCCGTGTGTCGCACCAATTGGCTATATGGGGGCCAATACAAAAAAATATATATAAACGTGCATTCTTTTTTATTAATTAATTTAATGAAAGTAAGACCAATACCGCATTTTCATGTGTGCCTTTGTTCAGTGTACTATCCTCAATTGACATGTTATTTGGTTAATTGACTTGTTGTCTGCTTGATTGACAGTTGATGAAGATGCTGTCTGTTGGTGGTGAGAGCCACATAGACCCTACGCCCGCCTCCGTCTGCATCAACCTGGCTGCCAACCCAAACAACGCACGTGTCATCTGTGACGGAAACGGTCTGAAGATGCTGATGAAGAGGGGTCTGAAACAAAAGGACGTTTTCATCATGAAGATGATCAGGAACTTGTCTCTACATGATGGACCCACAAAGAACCTCTTCATAGTAAGTACTAATCTCCTCATACCCCCACATATAATGATGTAATGAAAGTGAGCACATTCTGAAGGAGAGCAATTATGTTGACATAGGATGGAGGAATTCTTATGAATAGGGTGATTAAGTAAGAATTGTACTTCATTCATTTACTCTACGGATAGTGGGTAAAGTATAACTACTAATGACAAAATGAAGTAGAAGTATAGAGAAATGAACTTAACGCCTGTCTGAACTGTCATAAAAACATTAGCTGAACACAGAGGTTATTGGCAAGTAATGAGTTTGCTCATTTGCAGAGAAACTGTGATGTCAGGCTGGTTTCAGAGTTAATATGACCTGTGTGGTTTGGGTGCAGCTTCTAAAAAACAACCAGCACAGGACTCTAGCTTTTTATAATGAGTACTTATCTCTTCATAGTGAATACCAACCTTCTTGTAATGTCTTCATTAATCTTCATAATTGGTACTAACATCTTTATAATAACTACTAACATCTTTATAATCAGTACTAACCTTGATTATCCCATTATTACTAACCTGGTCATTATTAGTACTAACCTCCTTCCCATTATTACTAACCTGGTCATTGTTAGTACTAACCTCCTTCCCATTATTACTAACCTGGTCATTATTAATACTAACCTCCTTCCTATTATTACTAACCTGGTCCTTATTAGTACTAACCTCCTTCCCATTATTACTAACCTGGTCATTATTAATACTGACCTCCTTCCCATTATTACTAACCTGTTCTTTATTAATACTAACCTCCTTCCCATTATTACTAACCTGGTCATTATTAGTACTAACCTCCTTCCCATTATTACTAACCTTGTCACTATTAGTACTAACTTCTTTATAATTATTACTAACCTTCACATTATTAGGACTAAGTTCTTTATAATTATTACTAACTTTGTCATTATTAGTACTAACCTCTTCATAATTATTACTAACCTTGTCACTATTCGTACTAACTTGTCATTATTAGTACTAACATCTTTACAGTTATTACTAACCTTGTCATTATTAGTACTCACCTCTTTATAATTATTACTAACCTTGTCACTATTAGTACTAACCTCTTTATAATTATTAATAACCTTGTCATTATTACTACTAATCTCTTTATAATTATAGCTAACCTTGTCATAATGAGTACCACCACTTTATAGTGAGTCTAACTTTTTCATAGGTAGTATTAACCTCTTTCTAATTAATATTAACATTTATATTGAGTACCAATCACACTGTATGACAGATGTTCTTTTACATTGGGTAGAAGTTATAAATCCATAGTATGTATGTTCTCATTTTCAATCTCATTGTATGTTTTCATTCTCAATCAAACACTCAAACACTTAACTGTGTTTCTATAGTAACCAACAGTCTTCCTTTCCTCTCTTAGGACTATGTGGGTGACTTGGCGGCTCAAGTGGTAGGGGAGGAGAAGGAGGAATATGTTATTGAGTGTCTGGGGACCTTGGCTAACCTCACCATCCCTGATCTGGACTGGGAACTGGTGCTGAAGGAGTACAACCTGGTGCCCTACCTCAAAGACCACCTCAAACCAGGTAGGCACAAAGGAGGCCTGAAACCATGTAGGCACAAAGAAGGGCTTAAACCAGGTAGACATAAAGAAGGCCTTATACCAGGTAGGCACATAGAAGGGCTTAAACCTGGTAGGCACAAAGAAGGGACTAAACCCTGTAGGCACAAAGAAGGGCCTAAACCAGGTAGGCACAAAGAACGGCCTCAACCAGGTAGGCACAAAGAAGGGCCTAAACCAGGTAGGCATAAAGAAGGCCTTATACCAGGTAGGCACAAATATGGCCTCTAACAATGTTGGCAAAAATAAGGCCCTAAAACAGGATGGCCCATCAAAAAACAGGTAAGGCTTTTGCCTGTGCTGCCACTTGAAGGGTTTATTAGCCTGACAAGACAACCTAAATAACTTACGACCATACCACGCATATAGTTTGAAGAACTACTCTTCTGTAGCTTTCCACAAGCTGAATCTCCAAGTCATAAACCTTATCGGTGTCTGTCGAGGTAGCAGGTTAGCATTGATCTCTTTGACCCCTTACATCTGCTCCCACTCTTTCCAGGTTCTGCAGAGGAGGACTTGACCCTGGAGGTGGTGATCCTGATAGGGACAGTGTCCACGGACGACTCGTGTGCTGCCACGTTGGCAAAGTGCGGCGTCGTCCCCGCTCTCATCGATCTGCTCAACGGTAGGTAGTGGTTAGTGCATCTTTGCTAAGTTTGCTGTTTGATTGTATGTAACGTACTGTGTATTAGAAACACATTTACTTGCTATGAGGAACTCCCTTCTTCCATTTCTCTGTTTCTGTGTCTGGCAGCACAACAGCAGGATGATGAGTTTGTGTGTCAGATCGTCTATGTGTTCTACCAGATGGTTTTCCACCAGGCCACCAGGGACGTTATCATTAAGGACACACGTATCCTTCCTTTTGCTTTAATACACCTCACTCTGAGTAGATATTTTAGGTGCTTTTTTAGACACTATTTCAAGCCTCCTGTTATTTGTATGATCCATTAACCGTACTGGAAATCGATAACATGTATTTCTTTCTGGCTTTTGGTGTGTGCTTTGGGTCACTGACATGCAGTACGTTGTCTAGGAAACACAACACATTTACATTTGTCATTTTGGCCATGCAAATCAGTATTCATTTTGGCATTGAAATGACAATCAATAGCAGAACACAAAGACACGCCTACTTTAATACCAGGCATTTTCATTTTTGAATCTGAAAGTATTTAGATCTTTCCTTTTTTATTTTTTTGCATATTTTGTTTTACGTTACAGCCTAAAAATCTACACACTCTAGTCCTTAATAACTACTTTTTTTCCTTCTCAAATGTAGTAGATTTACATACAGTAAGTATTCAGACTTCTTGCTGTGACACTCAAAATGCTCAGGTGCATCCTGTTTCCATTGATTGGAGTCCATCTGTGGTAAATTGATTCTTCCATTAAGACAACCATCTCTGCAGCACGCCTGCAGTCAGACCTTTATGGTTGAGTGGCCAGACAAAAGCCACTCTCAAGCAAAAATGACGTGACAGCCTGCTTTGAGTCTGACAAAAACCAACTAAAGGTCTTTTGGCAATGAGTTGTGCATGGTTGTCCTTGCGGAATTTTCTTCAGTCTCCACACACAGGAACTCTGGAGCTCAGAGTTTTCAGTGACGTGCACTGTCAACTTCGGGACCTTTTATATGGACAGTGTCTTTCCAAATCATTTCCCACAGTTGGACTTCATTCAAGTCGTAGATACATTAAGGAGGGTCTCTGGAAACAGAATTTTGAGTGTCATTGCAAAGGGTCTGGAAGCTTTTTTCAAATTGTATTTTCTAAAATCCCTAAAAACCTTTTTTACTTTGTTATAGGGTGTTGTGTGTAGATTGACAAGGAAGAACATTTTTAAATAATGATATAATAAAGCAGTAAGAAATTAAATGTTGAAGAATAGGTCCTAACAATCCAAATTCACTATAATAGGTTATATTTGATACGCATTATCATGGTATTGACAATCTTTAGGGATCAGTGCTGAGACATGTGCTTTATAATCTGTCTCTCTCTAATAACAGGAAATGTACTGAAATGTTCGCTTGGCCATAGGGCGACACCTGTTTCTCTACGTCTAATGAAATCGCAGTCATGCCTCTCCAGTTCTTCCCTCTAGAACCACACCATAACTGGGTCTTGATTACAGAGACTCTGTTGAATGACAAGGTGGAGTAGATTGGGGAGTATGATGGCCCAAAACACATGTAGTATGGTATGTACATCCCAGTGTGGTCCTCTCCTTCACTCCTTCTCCCCAGAAGTACCTGTCTACCTCATTGACCTGATGCATGACCAGAACGCAGAGATACGCAAGGTCTGTCACAACACCCTAGACATCATTGCTGTAAGTGTGTCTACTAAATCTATCGATATAGAAATATATACAGTGGGGAGAGCAAGTATTTGATACAATGCCGATTTTGCAGGTTTTCCTACTTACAAAGCATGTAGAGGTCTGTAATTCTATCATAGGTACACTTCAACTGAGACGGGATCTAAAAGAAAATCCAGAAAATCACATTGTATGATTTTTAAGTAATTAATTTGCATTTTATTGCATGACATAAGTATTTGATCACCTACCAACCAGTAAGAATTCCGGCTCTCACAGACCTGTTAGTTTTTCTTTAAGAAGCCCTCCTGTTCTCCACTCATTACCTGTTTTAACTGCCCCTGTTTGAACTCGTTACCTGTTGAAAAGACACCTGTCCACACACTCAATCAAACCGACTCCAACCTCTCCACAATGGCCAAGACCAGAGAGCTGTGTAAGGACATCAGGGATAAAATTGTAGACCTGCACAAGGTTGGGATGGGCTACAGGACAATAGGCAAGCAGCTTGGTGAGAAGGCAACAACTGTTGGCGCAATTATTAGAAAATGGAAGAAGTTCAAGATGACGGTCAATCACCCTCGGTCTGGGGCTCCATGCAAGATCTCACCTCGTGGGGCATCAATGATCATGAGGAAGGTGAGGGATCAGCCCAGAACTACACGGCAGGACCTG
>JACXGK010003423.1:24606-45364 GCA_016801125.1 Novumbra hubbsi | reverse complement strand
TACATTAGAGTCCAAAGCATTAATACAACTAGAACTGCTAACAGACACAAACGTGCCACACATTACATTAGAGTCCAAAGCATTAATACAACTAGAACTGCTAACAGACACAAACGTGCCACACATTACATTAGAGTCCAAAGCATTAATACAACTAGAACTGCTAACAGACACAAACGTGCCACACATTACATTAGAGGCCAAAGGATTAAAACGACCGGACGTTTGAACAGACACACACGTTCCACACATTACATCAGAGTCGAAAGGATTAAAACAACTGGAAGTTCTAAGATGAATATTTAAACACCTACAGAAAGAACAGAAAATCCTCCCTAATACCTCCAGACTGCCCCTGACCACAGACATGGACCACTAAATACCTAATCGCCTTGGTTTTAGAGATGCCTGCAGTCTGTAGAATACACACACACACACAGGACATTTACACTTTCCTCAGATGTTGCATTCTAAACGCATGCTGACATGTCCTCTAACTCTAATCCTATGCCTCCCAGGTTCTCCCTTTGCGCGGGCCAGTCTGAAGAGTTCAAAGCTGGAGGGCTCTGACTTCCATAAGAGGGAGCGTCGTCTGCGATTCTTCATCCGACACATGGTGAAAACCCAGTATTTCTACTGGAGTGTCCTGTGTCTGGTTGGACTCAACACACTGTGTGTGGCAGTGGTACACTACGACCAGCCTGAACCCCTCTCAGACTTCCTCTGTGAGTATTATACTGGCAGGGTGGGGAGGGAGGGAGGGAGGAAGCGAGAAGGGGATAGCGGAAGGAAGAAAGGATGTGAGAGAAGGATTGATAGAAAAGCCAGATGGAGAATCTGGATGTTTCTTCTTTTTTCCTTCTTCCTGTAATTTCTTCTCAAAGTGAAGTATAAAATATTCTATTATCTTGACTCTCAATATCGTCCTATCTTGAATCTTGTTCACTTTGCCTCTCCTGGTTGACCGTTTGTTTCCTTCTTTTCTAGACTTTGCAGAGTTTGTCTTCTTGAGTATCTTCATGTCTGAGATGGGTATAAAGATTTATGGACTGGGATCACAGCCTTACTTTCACTCCTCTTTTAACTGCTTTGACTGCATTGTGAGTAGTGGGAGCGGTTTAGTACTCCACTGATCATAACATTCAGACTTTTCAAGCGCACGCAAACAACACACAAAACACAACACATCGGATTATTTAACATGTTTTTGTTAGTGAACATCATTAATTGTGTGTGTGTTCGGCAGGTCATATGCGGCAGCATATTTGAGGTGCTCTGGGGTTTCATCCAGCCTGGAACATCCTTTGGTATCAGTGTGTTACGAGCTCTAAGGTTACTGAGAATCTTCAAAGTCACCAAGTGAGTCCCTGGAGCCTGGGTGTCAACCTCTGGATCAGATATCTCATCAATCTGTTTGTCAGCATGTCTCAATAACAGGAAGGGCACTTAGAAAATGCTAGGCATCTCTAAACCCTCTTTGGTGCTCTCTCCCACCATCTACTCTCTTTGGCTTAAACTCTCCTTCTGTCCTCGCTCCTTCTCCCTCTGTCAGGTACTGGGCGTCTTTGAGGAACCTGGTTGTATCTCTGCTCAACTCCATGAAATCCATTATAAGCCTGCTCTTCCTCCTCTTCCTCTTTATCGTGGTCTTCGCTCTGTTGGGCATGCAGCTCTTCGGAGGACAGTCAGTACATCCTGCTCTTCTATCCTTCCTCCCCTGTTCACTTTTTGTCCTCAAGTGTCTGGTAGTTTGGAGCTTCCTTCAATGTGTCTCTTTCTAACGCTCGCTTTAACAGTTCCTCTCTTATCATCACACGTTTTGTTTCTCCCTCTCTTTCTCCGTAGATTTAATTTTGACGCGGGCACTCCCCCGACCAACTTTGATACCTTCCCTGCAGCAATAATGACTGTGTTCCAGGTGAGTGGAGGAACAAGACAGGTGGGGATAGAGAGGGGAGAGATGACATGAGATGGCAGGAGTAGAGAGGAGGACTGAGAAGAGACGACAGGAGGAGATATGAGGAATGAGAATTGGATGAGAACAGAGGGCAGGAGAATGGAGGGGGATGAGAACACATAGTCAGAGGTGAGAAGAGGGGATGAGAACAGGGGGCAGGAGAATGGAGGGGGATGAAAACTCAGAGTTGAAGAAGAGAGGAGGGTATGAGAACACAGAGTCGTTAAGAGAGGAGGGGATGAGAACTGGGGGCGGGAGAATGGAGGGGGATGAGAACACAGAGTTCGAGAAGAGAGGAGGGGTTGAGAACAGAGGGCGGGAGAATGGAAGGGGATGAGATCACCGAGTTGAAGAAGAGATGAGGGGATGAGAACAGAGGGCGGGAGAAAGGATGGGGGGATGAGAACACATAGTCGGAGAAGAGAGGAGGGGATGAGAACACAGAGTCGGAGATGAGAAGAGGGGATGAGAACACAGAGTCGGAGAAGAGAGGAGGGGATGAGAACACAGAGTAGGAGATGAGAAGAGGGGATGAGAACACAGAGTTGGGGAAGAGAAGAGGGGATGAGAACAGAGGGCGGGAGAAAGCAGGGGGGGATGAGAACAGAAAGAAAGTAGCTAAATGATTGTTAAGTTGTGTAAGCAGGGCCAATAGCATGTGTGCAGCGCATGTGTGTGTTTGTGTTCATTAAGAGTGTTCTGTGTCTTCCCAGATCCTGACCGGCGAAGACTGGAACATGGTGATGTACGATGGGATAGAGTCTCAGGGAGGAGTCGACAAGGGCATGGTCTTTTCCGTCTTCTTCATCGTGCTCACACTTTTTGGCAACTGTATCCTCACACACATCAACATACACTTACACAAACACACACCAGCTCACAAATACACACAAACAGTCACTGTGTTCTTTATCTGTAACTGTTCAATCTCAGACACCTTGCTGAATGTGTTCTTGGCCATTGCCGTGGACAATCTGGCCAATGCACAGGAACTCACTAAGGTACACTGACCAATGCAAGGCTCTCTGGGGTCAAGTGTCATCTCTAGGTGTTCTTGTACTGTACATCTTTCTGTCAACATCCTGCTACAAAAGGACCTACAACTTGTTATTTGCATATATCAACCTCCTCTATTTCTGCTTCTTTGCACCCCTCTCTTTCCTGCCTCCCCCTCTTACCTCACTCCTGGCTCCTTCATGCATCTTCCTCTTTCCCTGCTCCTCTCTCCTTCCTGCCTCCCCCTATTACCTCGCTCCTCTCTCCTTCCTTCTTTCCTCTCTTACCCCTCTCCTCTCTTATTCCTGCCTCCCCCTCCTACCCCGCTCCTCTCTCCTTTTTTCCTGCCTTCCTTACCTCTCCCTCCTTTCTCTCCCTCCTGTCTCTCCCTTTTTTATCCCATCTCTTTCACCCTTTTTCTTTCTCCGATCTCCCCCTCGTCCTCCTCTCTCTTCTTCCTGTCCGTTTCTCCATCCCCTCCCCTCTTCCTCTGCCCCACTCTCTTCTTCCTGTCTCTCCCCCCCCCCCCCCCCCCCCTCTTTCAATCTCTCTTTCTTTGGTAGGATGAGCAGGAAGAGGAAGCAGCTGCTTCCAAGAAGAATGCTTTGCAGAAAGCCAAGGAGGTAGCTGAAGTGAGCCCCCTGTCTGCGGCCAACCTCTCCATAGCTGCGTAAGTCTCTCCAATTCTCATCCTCTTTTCTGTTCCTGTGTCCACTTTCAGGTGTCCACACATACACACATCCTTAAACACACACACTACGGTTTGATGCCTAACATCTCTCCACCAGTGGGAAGCCGTGAGTGTTTGACCCTGTCCTCCAGCTCTCTGATAGGGTGTCTAATGTCTGCTCTCCACATAGAGGAACAGCAGGGAAGCCAGCCGACACACTGCTGACTACATATACGATAGAGTTGACCTCTGCTGCCGTTTGCTGTAGTCTTGCGTAAGCACCAATGAACAAACACACAGGTCACTCATTTCTTAACACACTGTGTCCTTAGGTTTGGAACCGTGTTTATTAAAAGTACATCAATAAGCCATGTATTAATTCGTTTATTGATAATTTGTTAATCATTAATATGACCAAATGTGTATGTATCAATAAGCAATCACAAACAAGTAAAGAATACATTTGGAAAAACACACACATCATGATGTATAAATGAGATATAAATGTAGTTGATTACAGTGTGTTTAAGCTAATGACACATACTGAGATCCTTATAAACCAGTAATAAAATAAATATTGTCCTCTAAATAACTCCTCTAAAATAAAAGGTACAGTGTTTGTTGGTAATTTACATATAGCAGAAATCACCGTTATATTAAATTTTTACATTTGTTCATGTAATTTACATGTACATTTATTTACTCTTAATTAATGTATGTTTATGTAATGGGTCAACACCTCCATCTTAGTGTTCCCATGGATGGAATGGACAATACATTGGAATGAGTCATAGCAAAGTCCCTGCACACAATGTTTCCTAGGAGATGTACAGTCCAGAGGTATTTATGCCACATCTGCCATTGATAGAAACATTAAATAAAACTACCAGGTTACTTTTCCAGAACATATATGTCCATTTAAAAACATAATGACACCACTGTTAATGTGTCTAGAACTGTCCATACTAAAAATAGAGTATTTAGATGATTTGGGTATTTGTCTGGGCGGCTACCACAAAGTATATAGCAACTCTAAATAAGTTTGAGTCTTTCACACTGACCTGGAAGTCACTGTCCATACTTCAGCAAATGTCTGGTTGCTTTACAAACATAGCCTTCATGGAACAGTGGCAAAAAGGGTATCATTGATTGTTCATAACGCTTTGTGGCCTCAATGCAAAACTCTATGTTTTGTCCAAGCCTAACACCACACTGTCTTGAATTCACCATCCCCACCGTGCATCATGCTATGGGGATGCTTCTCTGCAAATTACACTGAAATCTTGGATTAAAACCTGCTGATTTCTGCTAGATTACTGAAACTGAGTCTTCGAGCAGCTAAGGACCCGAAACTTACAACTTAAAAACAAAATGTAAAATGTCCTAGAAAACCGAGGACCTCAAACCAATTGACAATATCGGAAAAACGTTGACTATTGCTGTTCACCTAAGATCCCCATTAAATTTGACAAAGCTTGAGTAATTCCGCAAATAAGTGTCATTGCTAAATATCGATTAAAGAAGGGGAGTACTTATGCAATTAGTCATTTTCTGTTTTGTATTTGGAATTAATTTAGAACAATATGTACATTTCTTTCCTATTTTAACATTATTGACTGGCAAATTCAGTCAAAAACTTCAAGAAAAATCCAAGGTTAAGTAAACGTTTGCCACTGTATGTTTGTTCATTCTAAATGTTCACAGTCAAGTCAATGTCTTTACACCGGACAGAATAATGGAAAAATAGCTCGATTAATGTCTCAGCACTGCAGTGGTTTACAATAACATGCTACCAATTGGCCTGAAACATTAAACAGCAAAATGATACTTTTGAATAACTTCCTGAATTGGATGAATTTAAATGGAAGTTACCTAAACCCTGTTCAATCAATAACAACATCTTTCAATTAAATGGCATGCAACAGGTTTTACAACATTTATCTATAGTTTAGAAATAGTTTATAAAGGGACAAATAACGTATTAGTTTTTTTTTTGTTTTAAACCTATTTTGTAATGTTTACAAATGCTAAAGTTGTACTAGTGCAACACTAGGAGTGGTTTCCTCCAATGGTCATGTTGTAGCACTCACACACTGTTCCAAAATGAATCCAAATCCTCAATCCATGTCGGTATTCAGGAGAGCTTTTGGAATATTTTGAGAAAAGGCTCTGATTTAGCAAGCAAGAACTTTCTTTGCAGATATCTCTACAGTTGCTAAGGCAGGTTGGGAAACTGGTCCCTGGTCTTGGTCCCTGTGTGGGAGTCTGTAAAGATCTCTATCTGGATCCACATGGGTTACACTTCACCTGACCTTGATGTTATCAGCCTACTGTACACTTTGTGGATGATGACACTGTCACAAGAAGATGTCCCGGGGGAACGCTTTGGGACTGGAGTTTACCACAGGGTTGCTGGTTCAAATCCCCAAGATGCTTTTGGGTAATCCAACAGCATGTGATATCTGCGTGTGTGTCACTCCGGGTACCTGACAGTATACATTTAGAGATAATTCAAGTGAAACAATAAAGCAGGTATCATATTGTATGATTTTTCTTTTTAACTAGGGAAGGAAAGAGATAGAAAAGAGATAGCAAAGGGGTAGAGGGAGCAATGAGGGATGAAAGAATGGAGGGATGGATGATGGACAGTGGTATGTAGAATATGTGACGGATGACGGATGTGGCAGGGATGGGTACGTTAGTTATGTTTTCTTGTTGTCCGGTAAAAGCTGATACTAAGTTGTAGCGAAATTTAAAAAAGCCTTAATTTCAACGGTAGTCGGTTTTTAAATAGAGCTGGCTGGACGAGTGACAGTGCTATATTGAATCTATTAATGAGAGAGAAAAAAGGAGTGGGATACACCTGCATGGTTAAACAATAATTAGTATTACAAAAATATGAGGGACTAATGTCAATTTAGTTATGAATGAGAAGGTAAGCCTAATCAGTGTTTCGTTACGTTTGAGTGATTTAGGAGATTCATGTGTCTAGTGTGTGTATTGTAGTGTTCACTGATAGGTTAAGTTTAGGAATATGTATTGGGTTATTCATTTTAAGTTTAGGATTAAGGTTAGGTTTAAGGAATTTGTTTTGGTCCTCAGAAGGATAGAAATACACAATGTACAAACATGTGTGTGTTTATTTGAAATGTGTTACCTGATTTAGACTGTAGGGCTGACACAAAGATACTCTTCAGGCCTTTTTTGACATGGACTTTTTCCAGCACGGTTCCAGACAACATAGTAGATGCACACCCAGAGCAGGTCAACACAGTAGGTCATATAGTGTGAATCAGGCGTATGTCCGTCCTCTGTGTCATGTCACTCATTGACTGTTTTCCTCCTCAGTGAAAAAGTAAACAACACAGGTCACAACTCGTCTGACCCCTTTCTGGACTGGTATTTATTCATTTATAATCGTTCTTTTTCTTTTCGCCCCGCTTTTTCCTTTCCTCTCCTCCTTCAGACTACCCTGGTTTAGTTTTTTATTGCTCCCTTGCTTTCGTTGTTGTTCCTTATTGGCTTTTTTTTGTATCATTTTGAGTATATTTTCTGTTGGCTGCTCCAGGCAGTATGGCTGTGGCTTTACTGTGGTTGACTGTGGTCCCCGGAAAAGGGGACGAAGTTAGTGGGGTCGGGGCGCCATTTTGGTTTTTGTTTTGTTGGCTACGCATCAAACGGCACCTCATTGCCCATATAGTGCACTGCTGTTCATGGTTTGGGCACAAGGTAATGCACAATATGAATAATACAGGGTTGGTTTCACGGGCACAAATTACTGGCACAGCGTACTGGACTAAGAATTGAAGATCAATGTTGAGTCAGTTTCACAGACACAGTCTAGAACAAAAAAAAACAAGCTCAATGGAGTCATCCACTGAACTGATTTTTTTGTTTTCTTGGACTAGGCTTAATCCGTGTCTGCGGAAACCAGCCCGTCGAATCTCAATTTAGCTAGATTTTTTTTAGTCCAGGTCTAGGTCTAATCTAAGTCCGCAAAACTGGCTGGTAGTGTCATTTGAGATTGGCCTTTTTTTCTCAGAATTTCCATTTTGAGTATTTTGGTTGATGACTCCATTTTGGTAATTTCTTTGGGGTCCCCTTGGGTTGAGTTTCTTTGTAGTTTTCCTCCTAATCTTTCCTCAATATCATCCTTCATCTCGTGCCTCTCTGTGAATGTTCCCAAAGTGGGGCTGGTCTGCCTTCTGCTTTGGGAAACTGGTCAACCATACACCTTCAGTAGTTCTGTGTTTCTGCCCTGTAGGACCAGCGAGGTGACCCTTTACCTGTGTGTGTTTATTGTGTGTGAATGTGTGTGTTTGTGTATTTTCTTGTGTTTATTATATTTCTTTATACTTACGTATGTGTAAGCTGTTGTGTGTGTGTGTTTGTGTGTGTGTGTGTGTGTGTTTGTGTGTCTTTATTTGTTACCAGTGCCTGAGCAGGTATTTGATGCTGTCATATCCACCCTATACAACCAGTATTTTGTCCTTTCTGCCTCACTCTCTATTCTGCTTCCTGTCCATTTCTTACCTCTTTGTCTTCCCCTTACATCTCTCCTCACTTTCTCTCCGCTCTGTTTCTCCTTTCCGACTCTCCTTTCTGTCTCTCCTCTTTATCTCTCCTCCTTTGCTCCTTTCTGTCTCACCTGTCTCTCCTTTTTTATCACTCCTCTGTCTCTCCTCCCTGACTCTCTTCTGTGTTTCTCTGTCCCTCCTCTCTGTCTCTCCTCTCTGTTCCTCCTCTCTGTTCCTCCTCTCTGTCTCTCCTCTCTTGTGCTAGTAGTAAGGAGCAACAGAAGAACCATAAAGGGGTCAGTAAGTCTGTGTGGGAGCAGAGGACCAAAGAGCTGAGGAAACAGACTCTGATGACCAGCCGAGAGGCCCTTTACAATGAGCTGGACCCAGAGGACCGCTGGAAGGCAAGGAAAGAGAGAGAGAGAGAGAGAGAGGAGTGGAAGGGCTGGGTAATCAGATGGGTTTTAGAGGAGAAGGGTTGTAAGGGTCATTGGAAGAGGCATGAAATAAGGATTTGGGTGGCTGTGGGAGGTGAAAAGCATGAATGGATAGATGGAGAGATGGATGAATACATAATGAATATGGAAGTTGGAAGGGGAGAGTTGGTAAGGTTTTCTTGTAGTCTGGTTAAAGCTGATACACACTTGTGCCATGATTATTCATAATGTATACATTCTGGCGCCAACCGCAGTTCGGTTTGGTCAATAATCAAACGATTGAATTATTGCAATAATTGGGTATTTACCAAGACCTATTTTTTGCAAATGTGTTCTCCCAAATGCAGTGTAACGGGAGGTTTCACGACCTCTGGGACGCTAACGATATGGTGCCTCTCCTTGAATCTGCCTGGCCCTCTCCGTCTGTCCCTGCTTACATCTCTCCCGACCCAACCTCTCCAACCCTCCCCACTACCCCCTCCCCTCCCCCTTTCTTCCAGGCGTCCTACAACCGCCACATCCGTGCCGACATGAAGACCCACACAGATCGCCCCCTGGTGGTGGACCCGCAGGAGAACCGCAACAACAACACCAACAAGACCCCGGAGGATCCGGACCCACGGATCGGCCAGCAGCAGGCCGATCGGCTCCTCTGCAGCCAGACCCGGTTCCGTGAGAGAGGTGGAGGCGGGGACGGGGGCTCCGGGTCGGGCCCAGGGAGGCCCTACGAGAGGGCGGAGTCCACGGAGAGCCGCAGGAGCCGAAAAGAAAATAAGGAGCGGCCGGAGCACCACCACTCCTCCTGTGGCCGCCTGGAGGCGACAACGCTGGGCTTTAGCGGAGAGGAGAAGCCCCCGAGGAGGCACCACCACCCCCACGGTCAGGGAGGCTCCTCGGAGCACAGGAGACCCCGGCAGCACCGCAGGCCAACGGAGGAGGAACAGGGGGACGCTGGAGGCGGCGGAGGGGAAAGGAGGCACAGGTGCCGGGGGACGGAAGGGACGGGAGGGGAGCTGGAAGGGGGTGAGGGAGGCGAGAGGAGGCCGAAGCGACATCGGTGTGATGGTGAGGGCAAGAGGACACGACAACACCGCAGGAAGTGAGTGGGAACCGGACCTCCTTCCTCCTCAGTCCTAACATTGTCTCCCATTGTCCCTACAGGTCTCACAACCGTAGACTTCTTGTATGATTTCCCCACTCCCATTTCCTCACCATCTATTTGTGTCTTCCTTAGCAGGGATGGTCCCACCCTGTCCACTACGCGGCCCATTCAGAAGAGCCTCTGTAGACAGGACAGCCAGTACAGCGAGGACATGGACAATGTCATGAACAGTAAACTGGCCACCAGCCAACCCCAGATACCACAGCAGCCCTGCCCAGCCTCTGGCCTCCCCAGCCCGGCCAACCACATTACTCCAGGCCCAGGGTTCTGCCATGCAGGCCTCAACCCTCACCTGACACGCAGCAGCTCCCAACTGGGCCGAGATGGAACCATGGTACCTGCATACGGAAGTAGCACCCGGATACCGGAGCACACGGCAGTGGACATCCCGCCCATGTTCCCCTCCCACAATGCCATTCTGCAGGGTGAGAGAAAGGAAGGGAAAAGGAGGAGACTGAACTCAAATAATGAAGGGTCATCTTCAGAGGAAACCTACAGATGCCGACATGCCATGCTCTTTCTGAATTCTCCCTTCTTCCCTTCAATCTTGTCCGTCCCTCCCTCTCTTAATCACTCCTCACCTCTTTATCCCTCATCTCTGTCTCCCTCTTACTCCTCTTTCTGTCTCTCCCATCTCTCTCTCTTTCATCTCTGTCTTCCTCTCACTCCTCTTCCTGTCTCGCTCTTATCTCTGTCTCACTCTCACTCTCCCTCTCCCACTTCATAACGCTCTCATCTCTGTCTCACTCTCACACTCCTCACTCCTCTCTCCTTCCTCCAGTCAACAGGAATGCCAACACAGAGCCTCTGCCTAAGAAGGAGGACAAGGAGGACGACGATGATGAGAAGGGCGATGAAGGTGGACCCAAACCCATGCCTCCCTACAGCTCCATGTTTATCCTCTCTACCACCAACCCGTAAGTGGAGGTGCACACAACCACATACGGTCACATACACTCACACCTGCATTACACCAACAGTGAAAATATTTTTTGTCTGTGTGTGTGTTGGTTGCCAGGTTTCGGAGACTTTGCCACTACATCGTGACCCTGAAGTTCTTTGAGTTTGGCATCCTGTCTGTGATTGCCATGAGCAGCATTGCCCTGGCTGCAGAAGACCCTGTCTGGCCCGAATCACCCCGCAACAACGTGAGACAATTCATTACACTCACATTACCTATATTAAGCCTCCATATTAATGTGTTTTTCCTAATTCCTAAGCTTTTACGCTACCGCGCCATCCATTGAAACTGTTCCCTGTCTTCATACAGGTACTGCGCTACTTTGACTATGTCTTTACGGGAGTGTTCACCTTTGAGATGTTGATTAAGGTATTTTCGAGTCAACATCATCCCATATGTTATTCCTACGCTTCTTCCTTCCAATCCGTTACCTAGCGTGATGTTCCCCATGCCCCGCCCTCTTCCTCTCTCACCCTCAGATGGTGGACCTGGGCCTGGTGTTGCACCAAGGCTCCTACTTCCGTGACCTGTGGAACATCCTGGACTTTATAGTGGTTAGTGGTGCTCTGGTGGCCTTCGCCTTCACGTAAGTGACCCGCCCTGCCCCTGTCCTCCCCCCCCCCCCCCCCCCCCCCCCCAGCGCAGCCAGCCCCACAGACACCCTGGAGCAAAGCCACTGTTGCTCTCTCCTGATCAATTGTTTCTCCCATGCCACGCCCACATTCTCTACTCGTTCAATTCTACATTCTGTATCACTTTCCCTACTTCCTCACTGTTTCACTATTTCATTATGTTCTACTATTTCTGTCTTACCTGCTCTATCACTCTCATTCTCCTCTCACTCTATCTTACGTGATATATAACTTTCTCCCTCTCATCTCTGTTATACCTGCTTTTTCACTCACTCTTGACTTTCTCCCCTTCGCTCTGTCCTGTTCTATAATGATGCACAGTCTTAAACAAGCACCTCAACACCCATCCCACAACATCTTAAACACACTGTCGGTACATTTTCCCCAAGAGGAATCCCCTACCCACCCCAACCTTTACTCCCCCCCCCCCTTGCCCATCATATCTCCCGTGGGTGTGAGGTCCACCCCAGGCACCTGTAACCCTTTAGTGTCCCAGGTGGTTCTGAGGGGCCTGAACTGCACCCTTCCTCATCCATACTACGAAGCAGGTATTTCAGACTACTTCTTCTGCACGCCACAGCCTGGACTGGGACTGAATATATGGCTGGGGATGGAGATATGGCCGGAGATGGAGATATGGCTGGGTGGGGATGGAGGTGGAGAAATGGCTGGGGATGGAGGTCTAGATATGGCTGGAGAATGGAGGTCTAGATATGGCTGGGTATGGAGGTGGAGATATGGCTGGGGATGGAGATATGGCCGGGGTTGGAGCTGGTGATATGGCTGGGGATGGAGGTCTAGATATGGCTGGGGATGGAGGTGGAGATATGGCTGGGGATGGAGATATGGCCGGGGTTGGAGCTGGTGATATGGCTGGGGATGGAGGTAGGGATATAGCTGGGGATGGAGACATGGCTGGGGATGGAGCTGGTGATATGGCTGGGGAGGGAGGTAGGGATATAGCTGGAGATGGAGACATGGCTGGGGATGGAGCTGGGAATATGGCTGGGGAGGGAGGTAGGGATATAGCTGGAGATGGAGATGACAAAGCTGGTCATAATGAATAATTTACTTGAATAGGGACTCAACTTCAATATAACTCATAAAAATGTAATCTCATCTAGATTAAATCCTGGTAGAGATCAACCTTGTGTTATTACGTACAACCTGTTTTAAACAAATGGACGCTGGGTAAAATGCTAATAAAAACAGAATGCATTAATGTGCAAACTATTTATCCCTACATTTACTTGAAAGTAGTACAAAGGCAACATATTAAATGTTGAAAGTGAGAAATGTTATTGTGTTTGGAAAAAAACATGCCGATTTAGAATGTTATGCCAGCAACACGTTTCCAAGAAATTGGGACAGGGCCATGTTAATGGGGCCTTCACATTACCCGTGCCACGTGCACTAATTCACCACCACACCATAACGGATGCTGGCTTTAGAACTCTTTTTATTTGTCAGACCAAAGGACAGTTATCCACTTTCATCTATAATGAGCTTGGGCCCAAAGAAGGCGGTGGCAGTTTTGGGATATTTTATGTGGTTCTTCTTGTTCAACAGAGTTTTAATTTGCATTTGTGGATGCAGCGATAAACTGTGCTCACAGAGAATGGTTTCCAGTATTTGTTCCTGAGCCCATGCAGTGATGCCAACTACAGAATCAAATCGTCGCATTCGGTTTTCATACACTTTTTACGCAGCATGCCAGCTTTTATGGATACGGGTTGTAAAACGAGACTTGTTGTTTGTGTGCATGTGGTTAGTTCACGCATGTCTATAGATTATTACAATTAAGACATCTGTGCCAACTGCCCATTTGAAATATTAGATAGCGCCTGAAATATTATACGAAAGTCACTATTTGTATGAGATTTCTCTGGTGTAGTTTATTTAGACGTAGGATATGAATTGACAATGATTTCAGTTGCAGGATATAAAGCTTTTGGTTACGTTTTATACATGAATTATTGGACCTGTTGTCTGAACACTGTGCATGAGTCATTTTGACAGTCCTGACGTAAGTGTTTCCATGCTAACCCAGCCACCCTTCTCCAGGCTCATAGCACAATGGAAAATATTTAGAACATAGCCATAGGTTGATTAACATTTTGATTTAGTCATTTCAGTAATTGAATTAAAAGTCATTTAATAGAGAAAAGTTTTTGAGCTTTAATTTAATTTCAATTTATTATCTGAATTTACTGAATCTAAATGGAATCCAAACCTGGTCCTAGCGGAAACCAAGCGTGTGGATGATGTGTACAAAAATATGTATACATTCAAAAATACGAGAGGTCCATGTACATGGATAAAATAATGTCAATTGGCCACAACTACATTCATTTCCTTAGAGGCCATGGCTGCGGAATCCAACTTGTTTAGGCTCTTTAGTCCCAAAAGATTCGGAGCTTTCCAAAAGCATCTGCTTATTTGAAGATTTTAAATACATTTTCAACACACAACAGGCTATTTTGGCCGACAAAGTTGTTTGTTTTACAAAACTCAATTGAAGCTAAATTTATATTTAATAAATGCATATTACGACAAGCAAAGACAAGACAAGCAAAGAACGTTCAGGACCTTGGATCAATGGAGATACCAGTATTCTTTATCCTGTATCCCCTGAAACATGAATGGATACTCTAAACCGTAAACATGTTTACTAGACCCTATTCCAACTGCTACTTTTTATTCTTGGAACATTTATGCTAAATAATAAATGTCTTCCTATCCTCCAGATGTATACCGTGTAGGTGAGGAAGCGGTTCCAATCAAACACAAGAACAGTTGTGTGTTGTTTTATATTTGTTGTTTTACTGTAAGCAACGAACGCTAGCAGTTTCATAGCTTGATATTGTTGAAATATTCTGTAGATAGCAGTGCATCCTCTCTGGGGAGATGGGAGCAACTCAGGTAATATAGGATAGTGAAAATGTAATAGAATAGATTGTTGTATTACTTAACTGAGCAAACAATGTATTTCTAGAAACGTTTTGTTTTCAAATCAACTGCAACTTACAGGAAGACACTTCTTTGGCCAAATCAAAGAATGGAGAAGGTGTCGCCAAATGCAGGTTAGTTAATACATAACAAACTTCTGCATATGTACACGACTATTTATTGATTTTAAATATTCATTTTATTTAGTGCATCCTATGGCCCTGGCTTTATCATCCAAATCATTATAATCGATGCATTGTTTAAAAAAGCATGTTTAAAAGTTGTGATGGGACGTTCCAGTTCTTTGGAAACTCACTGCATGGGAACAATGTCCCAGGTAATGATGGGCTGCTATGCAAACATGCTCAATACTGTTCCGAGCTTTTCCACACTGTTCCGAGCTTTTCCACACTGTTCCTTCAACTAACTTCAGAACAATGTTCTGTCATGTGCTGGTGTTGAAACATTTTGTCAGGTGATATTGAACAAAACAAGTGTCGATTGAGTGTCGATTGATTTTTAAAATCAGGTGAAACACCAACGACTTTTAATGATTTGCGTAATTCTGTGGCAAATGTCAGAAACGAACTCAATGAGCGGCCAAAATCCTTCCAGTGGGACCTGTCCTCATAGCCCAGCACTGTGCAGCTTGATTGGCAATCGCCAGAGAACACCAGAGTTGGCAGGTCTGCCATTGGCGCCCCTTTCTCTTCACAGATGAGAGCAACATCATCCAGCATGACCGATTTGGCAGTTGGTCAGGGATGGTTGGTGTTATTTTGAATCCAGCCCTCAATTGGATTGGGATTTTGGTTTCCATTGTCTCAATCATGTTCTCAACAAATTACACAATACACAGTAAAGATTTTTTTATCTTGCCTTTTTGACCCATTGTACCGGAAGACAATGACTCAATAGTGCTGGGCTGCTATACATATGCTTGCCACTCTTCTGATCTTTTCAATTCTGTTCCAACCTTTTTCCGATTTTCGTTCTTGTCAGAAAAAGGTTCAGGAACATTGATCCAGGATCGTCATGTGCCGAAACACTGTGACTAGATATTTAATCAAAGCATTAACGATTGAGTGTCCAAGACCTGACTGCTGTAGGCTTTGAATTGGGAGGTGACAATACCAACAGCTTTTAATGAGCTGTGTCGATCTGTTGCAAAAGAGAAATGTGGGAAATTAATTAGAGATATTGTTTGAAGTTAGCCTGGTTAAATGCACTTTTTTTTTATACTTGTTGGAAAGTGCAGATTTTCACAATGAAGACTGATGAAAATTTGACATTTTACTGACGTCAGCGCAAGGCTTTGCTCCTGTCATTGTTCTTCTAGAACCTTTGACAACCAAATTTGGTCTATGCAGACATGTTCTTGCCTGGTCAGCCTTTCAACAAATCATAGTTACATTATATTTTGTTCCTTAAAGTTCCCCTTTATGACCACTTTTGGTGATGTAATTTGGGAACTATGTGTATTGTCACATCGAACCCCAAAATTTTACCAGTTTTAGCCACACATTTCGCAAAGAAAAACTATAGAATTTTGACAAGGCCCTCTTTGCCATTTTGCCATTCTCCAGACTGTTTCCGTGCACTTTGAAAGAAAGCACGATAGCTGATAACACAGATTTAACAGATTCACCAATCGATCCTGCATTCAAATGTTTAAGCAAAGAGTGCTTTGATCTGCAAGCCCCATTTTGATTGAAATGTAGCAGGTAGTGTCAGATAATTTATTCAAAATACAAACTATCAGAGCAGCCATGAGTCTATGAAACTGAATCATTGCTGTATCAAATTATCTTGAATGAAATATATACACACATCCCTAATCAAACTAGTTCTCCAGACTCTTGGGAAGTAGACCAAGGGCTATACTTCCCCCTGATTTGATGGTTTTATTGCAAACTTACAAAGCAACATGACACAAGCTTCCTTATTGCTTTAGAGAGCTTTCTCTTTTATATGGAAATCAATTTTGAAAATAATCTGCTGATTTATTTTTGAGACAGATTTAGTCTCAATCTTTATGACTTTACTGAAGACTCGACACGTCAGTACTCAACTCCTTAGTAGGTTGAGTGACCAATGGGCATGAATGAGAAAGTCAATGTTGTGGATTGACCTCTCACCCTTACTCTTTTTGCAAGGCTGCCCCTCTGTCTTTCCAGTGGGATTCTCCGACACAGACCATCTTACAGGAGCTCTCATTGGCTTTCTCTTGCTTATAGGCTACATGCCAGGCTTTTGTCACCATACTCAATGTGAGCTGGTTGAGTCACTGACATGATCTTTCTGTCTGATTTTGCACCCATTGTGGCTCCGAGGGAAAAATGGATCTTGACAGGCTATACTCTGCCTTGTTTTAGGGTAGTTAGTTAGTCGTTCATGATCTCCCTTTGTTGGTGGGAGCTATAATGTAATTTTCGGTCTAGTTGGCCCTGCCCCAGGACAGGTCACAATGTCTCCCAACCGCCGCTTCTCAGATCCCAGTATCTATGCTGCAATACTTGATGTGCTGCTGGGCTAGGATCAGTATGTCCTGTCTGGTGTATTTTCACTTATCTCGTCTATTTTGGTGTACTCTAGCTAATTCTTCTTGGTCTCTTTCTATCTCCCTTTTTCACTTGTTCTAGGAGGACCTGAGCCCTAGGACCATACCTCAGGACAACCTGGCCTGATGACTCCTAACTGTCCCTGTCCACAGTCCACCTGGTTGTGTTGTTATTGTTGTCTCAACCTCAAAACACATGCCTATGAAAGGCAAACTTTGAAGGAGCAGATAGTTCTCTATTACCACTGTGGCTACTTTTGAACACTTGGCTATGAAAAGCTACCGGACATATACATTTACTCCTGAAGAGTAATCCTGTTTGAACCGCTTATCATCTGAACGTTTTGGAAGTCTTGATGAATGATCTGGCCAATTTACTAATTTAATCTCTACCAGGCACAGCCAGAAATGTATTGGCCACCCTTTGGAGCATGGTTGTTTTCTAGATTTCTTCGTAGGGTTGCCTTTTTAGGGAGTTATTCTTAGCCACTGTGCTTCAACATCTGCATTGCTTTCTCTATGGGGTTTTGAGCTGCGAATCTAGTTTTACACTTTGTGAGAAATGTTGTAAAAATGGCTTTAAAAATACATGTATTAATTAATAGACAGTATTCTACCCTACATAACAGAACTGAAGATAGTAGTGTATATAAACTCTCCTGGAAAGATGAATCAGTGAGATTCTGGTAAAGCTCTCATTGTACTATGTGAATGCAAGCAGTAGTGGTTCATGGGTTCTTTGTTTACTACTTGGATTAATCAGGTTGTTAAACAGGGACAGGGACTTTAAACTCATAAGCAAATAAGAATTGGTTTCCAATTCGAGTAAAAATTTAATCAGTAGGTACAAAAAATTTAATCTCTTAGTTATGTTTTGGTTAGATGAGAGAATTATGAGGTGGTGGTTTCGTCTTATATTATTATATTCAGTTATGTTATGTAGAATGTTGTGATCATAGTGTTCTTGCAGACATAATTCAGCTTTGATTGAACGTTATTAAACAAACACCATGCACCTGTAGCCTGTTCTTTGCACGTAAAGAATATTTACATCTAGTACTTAATACATACTAAAGATTCCTGAACTTTGGATCCGCAGCCATTCCAATATTTTTATTCCATTTAGAGGGTTGTCATTGCTCTGAATAAATCATGCGCTGGCAGGGGTTTGTGTGTTTTGTAAACAGAAATCACTCCACTTTGCATCTTCCCAGCATGTTTTATACTGTACCTCCTTAGGGATGATTTCTTCCTTACACCCTTGATGCCTATGCCCAAGCAACAGCTCCCTTCACTTGCTTTTCCTCTATAGAGAGGCTACAGACTTCAATATTATAGTGGACATATACATTTCTTTCTTGAAAAAGTATAGAAGAAACCAGAATGTTCCTGCTGAATACTTCTTCTCCTTTTCCTCCCTCCTTTCCTCCTCCATTCCGTCCCACCCTTCCTGCCTCCAGAAGCTGTTCATCAAACCCCCTTAACAATCCTCTTCCTCACCTCTCTTTCACAATCGCTGACAGATGGAAACTCCGGATAAGTTCACTGCATGTTAGCATTACCCAGCTAGCATTAGCATCATTGCCATTGCATATCCAGTTCTTTCTTATCTGCATTTATGTGAAAGAGATAAAGGAAAGGAAGCTTTTTTGGTTATTGGGATGCTAAAGGTTTACGTTGCAACTAAACACAGATGTAGGATCAGAAGAAAAAAAAACGACTTTGAACATTAGTGGTAAAAATCTGATCCTAGATTAGTGTCTTTAAGCAACTTCATGCTGCGGTAGTCTTCCTCTGATTGGTTGGTGCTCCAGGGTGAAGGTGGCGCTCCAGCATATCTGGCATGTTTTTGTGTGATTGTGTCCACTGTATTTGTATACCTTAACCAAACACCCAAAAACGTTGAGTATCTCAGATGTGTCTTTCTGTATGTTCGTTGCAAACATATCGTATATATGTGTGCGTCTTTACATATGTGTATATGTTTTGCATATGTATGTATGTGTGTGTGTTTATATGAGTGTACATGTATGTGTTTGTGTGTTTCTCTTTTTGTGTTAGGCCTGCGTTTTTAACCAGTGTGAATCTTGGATACCACATGACAGACACAACACATCACACTACAAAACAGACTTGATGAATCACACACAGGAAAGCTCGCATGCACTGACCCACAGTCAAACACAGACATCATTAAAACTCACAGGGCCAGAGGCAACTCAAATAGATACCGATAGTGCTGTCATTTGATTGGTCAAAAAGGAAGCAGCACTGCAGACAGAGTGCTCTCGTTTGAGATCTATATCACCACTTTGATCCAATTAGTCTGGCATCCACAGTCTGGACTGAGGATCGGTGGTATCTGGGCTCGTGTTTTTTCGTACCGCATGCCTCTCAAATGCATTGAAGAACCTCTGCAAAAAAAAACTATAATTTTCCCAAAAGCCAGGATACTGATAGGTTGATACAGATACACACCAACACTAGCTGCCCAATCGGGTGGCTGGGAAGTGGTTTGACATTGGTTGATGTGATTAGTTGACCTGATGGAATTGTATGAAGCATCATTGATGTGGAGCATCAGTGATGGAGGTGGAACTATGTTGATGCTGTGTGTTTGTGTGCGTCTGTGCGTCTGTGTGTGTGCATATGCTTAGGTTATGTTATCTTTATCACAAATAAAGTAAATAAATGAGAATGTTGCCCGTTCCCATTGGGAAAGGTTAAGGGCTAGGTTATAAGTTTAATGTAGAATTGGGGTAAGGGTTAGAATTAGGGTTAGGTGTAAGATTTAAGGTTAAGATTTTGTGGTTAGTGAAACATTGCTTTTTAGTGGTCTTAGTTGTTTGTGTCCTATAAGCATAGTTTAACCTACAATATGTGTGCTTGCCCTGGTATAAATATTTGGTTATTGAGGTTGGAGTTTGGTTAGTAATGAAGTCAGGTTAGAGAACATGGACTTTTGTTGCCTTGTCCCCACAAGGATGTACATGCCCACCGGAGCATATATGTGTGAACCAGGTTTTCACATGGCTGATCTGGTGATCTATAGCCTGGACTCGCTGATAACAAAAATGGTATTTAAGGCCTGGGTTAAGGTCAGAATTACGGAAATAATAAGAGTTAAGAAATAAGGTTGGGTTTATATTTAGATTGGGGAAATGGGATTCAAATGGAAATATATGTTGTTCCCCAGAAACGTTCCTACAAGTATGAGTACAACTGGGTGTGTTGTGGGTTATTGTGTCTTAAACAAACTCTACAACAGACAGAGAACTGACAATAAAGCCTGTAGGATGCTAGGAGTGGGAGTGTGTAGGATGCTAGGAGTGGGAGCGTTGGGGACGTTGAATGTACCTGCGTATGAGGGGAGGCATGAAAAGAAACGCAGGCCTTGCACTTTTCTTCTCTGTCTCATATAGATGTTGTTCCTCCTTTTCCCTGTTTCCCATTTTCTTTCTCTTCTTTCTGTCTATTTCTGTGACCACCTCCCTCTGCCTTTATCTTGCTGTCTCTGACCCTTTCTCATCTCTCCGTTCTGGACGAACAGGAGCAGTACCCGGTAAAGTTGTATTCTCTCTATCTTTCTCTGCTTCTGCACACTGAGTGCTGGTGGTTTCTGATTACATGGCTTTCCTCTCTTTCTTTTTTAATTGTCTGTCTGTCAGTGCTCACTGTCGCCCATGTTGTCTATCTCTCTCTTTCTTCACTCTGGCCTGTCTGTGGACCAGCTCTATGAAATGCTAATTATTGATGTGTAAATCTGAACTAAACTTTAAGCAAATCACAAGTAAACACATAGAGTATCTCAAACAAAGATTGAGCTCAGACTCTTTGTTGTCCAGTACCAGAGTTAATCATTATCTGCAAAACTGGTCCATGATGAGAATGAGGGGAGGGGGCGGGGGGGGGGGGGG
>JACXGK010003423.1:0-24506 GCA_016801125.1 Novumbra hubbsi | reverse complement strand
ACATGGAAACCCAGACAGGTAGAAGAACAGACACACATACCGACACCTGGAAAACCAGGCAGGTAGAAGAACAGACAGACCCACAGACACATGGAAACCCAGACAGACAACGAGAAAATTCAGCTAGTGGAGATCAGACACACAGACACATGGAAACACAGACAAGTAGACAAACAGACAGACACACAACACTAGCTTGTGGTGAATTGCACACAAACACTGATGCAGATACAAATGTGTCAACACATTCATGCACACACAAAGATACACAGATTGTCAACCACCATTAGCTCTACATCTGTTGTAGCAGTTCAGGAGGGAAGCTCTGAAAGACCTCAGGCATCCTGGGGGACCTTGATGGAATCACAGCTGACCTTGAATAGGGAAGAACTAGGTAGACATGTGAAATCATCTCTCATTCAGACTCTGTTTAGTTTGACCTTTAGCTAGGTAACTAACATTAGTTAGCTACAGCCAACTAGTCATCAATTTTAGTTTGACATTAGTGTGACCGGAGAGAATCCTTTCCACACCCAGACACCTGTCCACAGTCTCCCATCCAAAAAAGAAAGAGGTTTGGCTGGGCATTTCAGTCCAGAAATGCCTGCACTAGATGTTTGTCTTTGCTAAAGACCAAGACAAAAACATCTCATGCTGTTTGGGCTATGCTATGAAACCCACTTGGGGAGGGTAGTGTTAGTGGAAGTCTGTAGAAAGGTTCACCATTCCTCTAGCTATCAATGGAGAACAAGGTTTCAATACAGCATGGGAAGCTATATGAAAGGAGCATGAGTAGACTGCACACAGTTTCAGTGCTTCAGTGCATGTGTCAGTCGAGGTAAGCCACCTTTTCTAAGTGGATAAATGCATTGCACACTGCGAGTGTTAAAGGAGTTTGAAAAGAAAACACGTTTTATATAGCATGAAACCGCACACAACAGCTGTAGGTACAGTGCAACTGAAACTGGCAGCAGTAGTCTTTCATAATGCAGCATGTTTCTTCAACTAACCCTGTCTCAGCAACGACCGTCTAGGAATGGCACCCTACTACTTCTGTTCCCTTCTTTTTGAATCATCAGGGGCTGTGCCAGCTTACCTCCATGCACTATGCTCCATGTACTAACCTCTACTCTGACTGTTAATGTCTGCCTTCCGTGTGTGTCTGCATGTGAAACAGGGGGAGCAGCAAGGGGAAAGACATCAGCACGATCAAGTCTCTGAGGGTGCTAAGGGTGCTGCGACCTCTTAAAACGATCAAGCGCCTTCCGAAGCTGAAGGTTAGATTAACTTCAACCTCGTTTATTACTATCTGTTAACCACCATGTCTACAATTACAATACAAATACAGAAATGTTCTTTTTCTCATCAAAAAAGTTATTCCTGCCTGTTTTACTGTAGTGTTTGTCTCTTTATCCCAGGCGGTTTCACTCTTGTGTTTGTTTCTCTATCCCAGGCTGTGTTTTACTGTAGTGTTTGTGTCTGTATCCCAGGCTGTTTAACCGTAGTGTCTGTATCCCGGAATGTTTTACTGTAGTGTTTGTCTCTGTATCCCAGGCTGTGTTTGACTGCGTGGTAAACTCCCTGAAGAACGTCTTGAACATCCTCATCGTCTACATGCTCTTCATGTTCATCTTCGCCGTGGTGGCCGTACAGCTGTTCAAAGGAAGATTTTTCTACTGCACAGATGAGTCCAAAGAGTTTGAGCGGGACTGCAGGTTTGGAGACAAGCCTTTGTACACCAATGTTTGGCCACATAATGTAGGCCCACACACACAGTATATCAGTCTGTTGTGTTATAGGGGCGAATATCTGGTCTATGAACGTAATAACGAAGTGAAGGCGCAGAAGCGGGAATGGAAGAAGTACGATTTCCACTACGACAACGTGCTTTGGGCCCTGCTCACCCTCTTCACAGTGTCTACCGGGGAGGGGTGGCCGCAGTGAGTAAAAACACACACACACACCCTCTTCACAGGGTCTACCGGGGAGGGGTGGCCACAGTGAGTAAACAAGATCATTACACAAATTTGAAACTGTGGAAAAAATTATTGTGGAAAAACAACTTAGTTTATTTTAATACTAGGATCCTATCATCCTTCATCCAGGGTGCTGAAACATTCAGTGGATGCGACCTATGAGAATCAGGGCCCGAGCCCGGGGTACCGGATGGAGATGTCCATCTTTTACGTGGTGTACTTCGTGGTCTTCCCCTTCTTCTTCGTCAACATTTTCGTGGCTCTCATCATCATCACTTTCCAGGAGCAAGGAGACAAGATGATGGAGGATTATAGTTTGGAGAAAAATGAGGTGAAAATGTTAAAGTTGATAAACGGAAGCGTAAGTCTCAGGTGAAGTCTGATAAAGAGTTTCAGCCCTCAGATAGCGACGAATATGTGGTGTAAGTAGCTAAACAATCTAGCAACATTTCTTGCCCTTCCGCAATTTGCTGCTATCTAAGTAGGCTTAGACAATTGGCTTCATCAATATGGTAAGCTAGCTAAGTAACAATGTCAAAAAGTTAGCATTATAGCTAGTCACCATTAGCGCTAGTTAGCGTTAGCGCTACTACAGCTTTATTATTTCTTAAAGTCTAGGTGTCGGCAAGCTAACTATTTAGTTACCATATTCTCCATCTTTCAAGATGGTTAGCCTTAGAGAAATATACATACCTCTAGTTATCTAACAAGCCTAAGATTATTTAGCATCATGTTTGCCTTGCTACATAAACCTACTAGTTTTTTATTATCTGATTATACATATTGAATACACTCATAAGGCAAACTGAAAGCACCCATACACAGTCATTCAAATGAAAAAGATTTCCAATCTGGCACAAATAAACGTTTAATACGAACAGATCCCATTTGCTCAAGTGGCCCAACGTGTCCTCACCCAGTGCCCATTCAGCCTGCATGACTCCACCTCTAGCAGGCAGCCCCTTGTCCCAGTCCATATCAGGGTCCAAAAGCACAAACAAGAGGTGACCACCCAGTCCCAACCTCCATCCACCTACCCAAACCAAAGGTGGTCGCTAGGAACTACTCCTTAACCGAGGCCAAACAGAATGATACAAAGTCCATGTTGAAATACATGCCTTCTGTAGACAAGGAGTACTATAGGGTGCTGTGCAAAAAAAATAATTAAAGAAAACAAAACTCAAAGATTCTCAAATATGGAAT
Source organism: Novumbra hubbsi (assembly GCA_016801125.1). Taxonomy (NCBI): domain Eukaryota; kingdom Metazoa; phylum Chordata; class Actinopteri; order Esociformes; family Umbridae; genus Novumbra; species Novumbra hubbsi. Next base: position 21,327 of record JACXGK010003423.1, on the reverse strand, counting down.
CATTATTGTTGGTTTTTCAAATATGTATAGTATTTAAATGTGTTGTGTTTAAATGTACATACATTATTGTTATGATATTTACATTAAGCAATAAAATGATTAAACATGCTTTAAAACAACAATTTATAAGATATATGAAATTAAATGTTGGATAATAATGTAGTATAGAATCATAAGTTGTGTTCAAGTTGAGAACTTAAGTCTAAATTAAAGTTTGACAATACGAATAAACACCAAAACATTATCCTGTTTTTCTCTTTTCTTATGTATTGAGATTCATACAGGAATTTACTATCAGATTAAATGTATGTCATGTATTTCATGATGTATAGTGACTCCTTTTTGGCAGAAAAGTGTAATTCTATTATTTATATATTCAAATAAAAATGTCTGATTCGGAAGCGTCAGATACCCAATGTAGATTGAGTCATTTCAGAACCATATGGTTCTATCTGCGATTGCACCCCCTTACTAAAACATATTTACTTATGTCTTAGGATTTTGATACTCTGCACTTTAGGTATTTTTTTGTTAATGGGATAAGTAAGAAGTATTCATTTAAACAAAGGTCTGAGATCTGAGATGTGAAAACTTTGATGCTCAGTATCTCAGAACTATGCTTTGCGCAGATAGAATGTTCTAGTCCCAAGGTCTGGATAATGCTATTTACCCAATTAAATATTGTGCCAAGATGTGGATTGGTGTATTCATCTATAAGAGTGTGCTAGCAGCAAAACGTGTAGTCAAGCAGAACAAAAATAAGACAAAACTACATCAATGTTCCCAATCAAAACTCTATTTTGAAAACATGTTGTTCAGTGTAATGAATACCTCAGGCTCAGTGTGTTTTTGAAAATCTCACTGCTTAACAAAACTGCTCTGAGCGTCTGCTGCCACTAATATTAATTCCCTTTTTCATAGCATAACAACTCTGAATACAAATAGTCTAAAAGTTATTCCAGCAAAATATAAATTGGTGTCATGAAAAGTCAAAACGAAAATTCAAACTCAAGTCGGATTACCGTTCTCAAGTACTACAACATTGAATTAGATACAATTGTTCAAAAGTTTTTAGGGATTATTTTTGACTTTTTTAGGTTTTGTAAGTGTGTGATACAGTAGCTCTTTTGAGACTGTCATTACTATTTTATTAACTGTTTTAATTGTTAAAGAAAGTGCCTAGTGAAAATCCTACTTGTATAAATGTATATATTCTATTATCTTACCCAAAAAATTATACATACGCATCTGTGATAATTCTTTGTAGTCAAACTATTAATCGAAGAACAAAAATGTGTATATTAAAATTATAGAGCTGCAAGCAGTTTTTCATGGTTTTTGAACCTGCTAAACCCCCCCCAAAAAATTAAAAAGTCACCTAACTCAAATAATTAAAATTGAATGTCACGTAAAATTCCTTAGGATGAAGATATGGCCAGTCATATTTACAGTTGTGCTGGCCAATCCGTGGGCTAATTCCATTCACAATTATTTCTTACCATTGTTACGGTAACAATCATTGAAATGCAAGCATGACATTTTGGCATGAAAACGTCCACTCAATCACTATATAGGCTAGAGCAATAGCCTGATGTACCTAGTCCAAATACAAATAGCCTACAAGTGGCTAAAGTTAAAGTTTTAAAGTTTCTTTAAAACATTTTCTCGTCATTTAAACTGAACGTGCACGTCCTGTCAGATTCCAAGATCCACATTGAATCCTCACAGTAGTGTGTGTTTCTGTGTTTCCAGAGAGGCTGTATAGACTTCGCCATTAATGCCAAGCCCCTGACGCGACACATGCCTAAGAACAAGCAGAGCTTCCAGTACCGCATGTGGGAGTTTGTGGTGTCGGCGCCATTCGAGTACACAATCATGGCTATGATCGCACTCAATACCATCGTACTGATGATGAAGGTACGACAAGTCACGGCAATTGTCTCCCTTTGTATGCATCCCTCTCTTCCGCCTTCACCCTCACACAAACACACACAGAACTAAAATGAATAGACACTGGGTTTTGCATTTATTCACATTGCACCAGGATCTTGTTTTTCAAGTCTTCCTTCCCACATACCTAATGTACCTAATAATCTACCCACCTGTCTACATACAGTACCTGATTATCTATCCACTTACCTAACTACCAACTGTACCTAAGAATCTATCTACCTACCTGCATACTGTACCTGATGATCTATTCACTTATCTACCTACCTACTGGACCTAATAATCTACCATTCTACCTACCTACTGTACCTAATAATCTATTCACTTACCTAACTACATGTTGTACCTAATTATCTACCCACCTACCTACATACTGTACCTAATAATCTATCCACTTACCTACCTACATATTCTACCTAATAACCTGCCCTACCCACCTACCTACTTATTGTACCTAATAATCTACCCACCTACCTACTTATTGTACCTACTGACCTATCCACTTGCCTATCTAAACCATTACCTTGCTACATTCCTTTCTACCTTCCAACCTACCTTCCTTTCTTCTATCATTCCTACCTACCTTATTTCCTTCATTCTTCCCTTTAACTGTTTTAACGGTTGTTTTTGCCTCTGGTTGTGTTGAACTGTGTTGCGCTATGTCTTTATATGTGAATTCCTCTGGTCCCTGGTTGTCTGTTTCTGTGCGTGTTTGAATCATATTACTTCTATTATGTTACTTTTTTTTTGTTGCTTTTAAATTGTTCATGTTTTTGCACATTTTCCTGTTTGTTTGTGTGCATATATACGTGTACATATCTTCATGCACGTGCAAATATGTTTGCCTGTCTGCCTGTTTGCATGTTTGCTTGTCTGTATGCGTGTTTGTGTGTGTGTGTGTGTGGCTGGGTGCATATGGGTGCGTGCCCGTGTGTGTGTAGTACGATGGAGCCTCTCCGGCCTACGAGGCCGTGCTGGCCAACCTTAACATCGTGTTCACATCGCTGTTCTCCATGGAGTGTGTGCTCAAGATCATTGCTTTTGGAGTTCTGGTAAGTATATCGCGCATCGCAATCTTTCGAATGCTAAAGCTATCCATTGAGGTGTAGTCATATTTACTAGCATATTTCACTTTTCAGACTTTCCATCTTAGTGGCATAGTGGTCTAAGACACTTTTTCATGGTACCAAGCTTAGAACTTTAGTCAATGTTAGAGTTTTAATTGTAACGCAAGCTGACTAGTGGCTGGGATGCATCATGGGCAATTCGATAGAGGCAATGCGTAGCCCAGAGAGTCGCGGGGCGTTGTAAACAGGGATTTCCTGACCGTATCACGCTGTATTAGCTCCTGGATGCGGCGCAGGAGGTTGCCAAGCTAACAGAGAAGGTTACGTGACTGAGCTGAACCTTACATGCATGGCGAATATCATGGAAATCCTTGGTGAGTCTTCCAATTAGGAAGACTTAGGTTACATTCAGAAGTCAAATCCCAGTCAATAGGTCCTTGGACCATTTTCTTCCCAAATCTCCCAGTACCACCCATGACTTGCAAACCAACGTGTCCAATGTAGACTGAATGTTGTGTTCTCTACACGTCATCAGTGTTGATCAAAGCTACATCAGTCCTCTGTTTGAGAATGCTGTTCTAGCCTGTGGTAAATACGCTCTCAGACATAAAGCAAAGTTCCTGACCGTCCAAAACCTTGCAAATGCAATTGTGTATAGATTTACTAATTACACAAACAGGCAATACTTGCATGAACTTGCTAGTCTAATGACCACAGGAGGGTTGAAGACCTTCGTGGGTTGACATTATTAACAGAATTTAAAACACACACATGTTTCATGTGGACTGATTGAACTATAAGAAATAGAGTCTGGGGTTTTATATGTGAAGATTTATTGGGATTTCTGCCTGAGAACTCCACCATTGTTTTTTTGTACTCCTAATGCACAGTTCAGCTGCAGGTGTTTATAAAGCAGACATGGTTTTCTACTGCAGTGGTTGTCGTGATATGGGCCACAATTAAGTGATCTCTTTTTGGGGGGACGGCAATCAATCAACAGACTAGTCAACTAACCGGCCAATTAACACACTGTTCGACTAACCAAACAAAGTGCCAGCAAATCAGCCATTACTCAACTTGTCTTGTCTTAGATTAAAGGGTTATATACTGTCTGATATTCCTCACAGTGCTGCAATAACTTGGCGTCACAGAATTTCAATTTGCCTCATTCCAAGCATGTCTTGTTCAGGTCTGACCCTGACAAAACCTCTTCTCTCTTTTCCTGTTCTTTCCTTTCTCCAATCTCTTGTTCTCCACTGTCCTTCCCCTGGTTGTTCTGTCAACAGAATTACTTCAAAGATGCCTGGAACATTTTTGACTGTGTGACAGTCCTGGGCAGCATAACGGACATATTAGTGACTGAGCTCGGGGTAAGTGTGGAGTGTGTAGAACGTGTGAGGGTGTGCGTAATTATTATCCGTGGTAACAGGTGTGTCAGTGCGTTCAGCTGCATGGGGCATTGGTTATTGTTCATTTTCTCTGAGAGGATGGAGAAAGTGGAAGATAAACTGGTGGTTGGCAAAGAGAGTGGCGGAGAGAGAGAAAAGCGCTACAGCACATAGATGAGAGGAGCGTGAGAGAGGAAGGATTAGAGAGGCCCAGAGTGAGGCAGAGAGGGTGCGTAGAGGAGGAGGCAAGGAGACTGTGGTCAACAGGATCTGGCGTTGCTCAGTGAAGCGTGAACATCTTCTGAAAGCCTTATATAATTGTCCCAGTTGTTGGAGAACTGATAAGAGAGACCTGGGTTTGGTAGACCAGCCCCACTAACGAAAGGGCAACATGCACTCTCTCTCTATCTACTCTACTGCTTCGCTTGGCAATAAGACAGCCAATCAAATAATCAGCCTGGAAATGTTCTGTCAAATCAGACCGTTGTATTAGCCAGGCAACCACATAGCAGCCAATAGGATTAATCGTTAGCCCCTAAGTTCTTCAGGCAGGTAATGCTCTGTGCAAGTTTTTGTCCTGTCTGAATGTGAGTTCATGCATCGCTGCATGCGTTGTGTGTGTATCTGGGGGGGGGGGGGGTCTCTATCCCAGTCACCATTTGATGGAGAGGGAGTGGTGAACTTGAGAAGCAAAGTCTTTCATTGGATCCTCCCACAGATCAATCCAGCATTTAATTTGGGTTACCTTAAATTAAACCTGTATTTGTGCTGACTCAATGGAGACTTGACATTGTGACAACACTCAGAGTAATCTAATCAAATTTTTCTTGAACTTGTCTAGAAAAACCTGTCTTTTAGTCAATTATATCCCTGTTGTTTGAAGAAAGTGGTATTATGACTTGATCTCTGTAATAATGTGTGCATAATGACAATTTATTTTCTGTTTTATCTTTTTTACATGCTTTCTTTAACTCTACACTACTTAATGGCAACTACTACCCCCTTGTGACGAATCCATCCAATCAAAATGCACTATGTCCATCCATGAAACCTGGCCTGGCCAATCGCACTGGTTGTCAAATCAACCTCCAAAAATGCTGCTATAAACCATGTCATCTGCTACATCTACATGTAGATGGTTTGTACTTTTTTTTTGTGGAAATATTTTACTGAATGCATCCATTTTCTGCTGTGTCTGTGGTGATGCATGTAATTCAACCTCTCACCTCCTGTAAAAAAAACTGTTGGCTGGTAAGCCCTTAGGCTTTTTTACACCCCTGCATTAACCCCTGACCCCTGACCAGATCACTCGACTGACCCGGTCACTAAACAGTTACATTTGACCAATCCCAAATGGACTACCACTTGTTTAGATTTGAAATACCGTATTTTTTGCACTATAGCCTTTAAAAAAAGCACTTTAAAGCCTTTAATTTTCAAAAGAAACTACAGTGTGCCTTATAATCCGAAGCGCTTTATATATGGATTAATTCTGGTTTTGCTTACTGACCTCTAAGTGATGTTGTGTGGTACAAGGCGCTCACGGCGCTAAGTCACAATGTTTTAGTACGACTTGGGTAAACTACAAAGCCGCACCGCTTGCAGCATTACGGCTACCGTAGCCAGGAGCGTCGCGGAGTAATACATACTGTGCTTCACCATAATATTACAGTGTGTGTTTTACGTGGTTTAACTGAACAATTTGGAGAGTTTTTGTGAATACGCTAACGTTTGATTTAGCGGTATCAGACCGTGTTTTTTTACGTTGGTAGTTATTGTGAATACGCTCATTAATGTTTGAATAATGTTAAGAGTTATTGTGAACGCGTTTAATAAAGTTTGACTGACTTATCTGACTGTTTTTTTCGCTTAATGCGCTTTATATATGAAAAAAGACCATTCATTGACAGTGCGCCTTATCTAGTGCGCCCTATAGTGCAAAAAGTACGGTAATCCTATTGCATTTTGAAAATATTCCAACTAGCATATGGTGAACATTGACAGAGGAATGGCCTGGATAGGTTTCCACCATGTGGTGGACAGCAGCGTCCTCTCTGACTTTCCAACGCTTCTCTTTGGCTGAGGGTTGAAGGACCATTCACATTATTACCAATCAGACACAAATCTAGCACTGTATAAATGTATTCACCATTCCAACTCTAACTTAAAGTAGATCAGGTGTTTCCTCTGACTAATATGGCATTTCAGTTAACGTTATCCTTATTCAAATATTCTAAAATGTATTTAAACATTCTAAATATATTTTGCAGTGTGTCCTTCAACCCAGAACCCCCTTACACCTCTCTCAGACTGTAAATCCAACCTGACATGGAATACCTGACCGTTGTGCGTCAGAGGACTTCAACTATCCAACCCATTATGTGAAAACACTGCTAGCTTTGCTGCCTGGTGTGAGCATGTGTTTAGCATGCTGTGAGCTAGCCAGCTCCATGTTGTGCAGTATTGTGTTTGCCTTGAAGGATCAGTGCATTTGGTTGTTTATGAGAAAACCAGTTCCCTGCACCTATTATAACCACTACCTCTACTACTCACTTCCCTAACTGGATGAAAATGGTTAGGTTTTGAAAATGATTTTTCTTCCCCTAATTGATTCATTTCTTCTAACATCTTGGATATGCCAGAGCCTGCTACAAGCCTTGCATTTTTGTATTTAGTTTGCATTCGATTCCAGTTCTGTTGGGTTGTGTTTTGTTGCATTTGAATCCTCCTCAGTTTGGTTTTGAACTTCTCCCCAGTTTTTATGGTTTGGTTTGGCAAAGGACAGGAACGTGTCATCTATTGTTGCGTGACAATTGATAAAGTTATCATCTCTATCCCACCTATTACATCTCTCCTCCATTCATTTTCTTTCTGTTCTTCACTTCCCCATCTTATGCTGTCTATATCTCCCTCTGTCTCCCACCCTCCTCCCCCTCTATTCCTCCTGCTTCATTCTGTCCATCTCCCTCTTCTTCCGTTCTCTTCATCTTTCTACTCCTTATCCCTATCTCTTTCTCCCCCATTCCACTAACTCTCCTCCCCTTCTTTCTCCCCCATACCACTCTCTTTTTCTTCCTTCTTTCTCCCCCATACCACTAACTCTCATCCCCATCTTTCTCACCCATACCACTCTCTCTCTTTCTCCCTTCTTTCTCCCCATACAACTAACTCTCCTTCCCTTCTTTCTCGCCATACAACTAACTCTCCTTCCCTTCTTTCTTCCCCATACCTCACTATCTCTCTCTTCCCCTTTTTTCTCCCCATACCTCACTTTCTCTCCCCTTCTTTCTCCCCCCTACCTCACTTTCTCTCCCCTACTTTCTCCCCTATTCCTCTCTTTCCCCTCCCCTTCTTTCTCCCCTATTCCTCTCTCTCTCCTTCCCTTGTGCCTGTTCATGTTGTTGCTGTTGTAGAATAACTTCATCAACCTGAGTTTCCTGAGACTGTTCAGGGCTGCCAGGCTCATTAAACTGCTCCGGCAAGGAGAGACCATCCGCATTCTCCTCTGGACCTTTGTCCAATCCTTTAAGGTACCGGCACCCCCAAACACACACCCAGACCTAAACACAAACCCCCCAAACACACACACAGACATTCAACCGGTAAACCCGAACAGACCTACTCCACCGGCACCACCCAAACAGACACATACACACACACAGACCCGACGTATCAGCTCGGTAGGGACCTTTGACAGTCTTTACCCAGAGACAGATTTTCAGGTTCCTGCGGAACCACATCAGATCCAGTCCCGGTGAATAGCCCTCCGCTGTGTGTGTGTGTTCAGGCCCTGCCGTACGTGTGCCTTCTCATTGGCATGCTGTTCTTCATCTACGCCATCATCGGGATGCAGGTGAGTGGAGACATGGAGGCGTTCACGTTGTACAGGTGGACTTCGCACGGCGTAGACCTGTGACGTGTCTGGAGGATGCACGTCCCGCTGACACGTCTGGCCTTCCCAGCTGTTTGGTAACATAGGGATGGAGGAGGAAGAGGGCAGCGCCATCAACCAACACAACAACTTCAGGACCTTCTTCCAAGCTCTCATGCTGCTCTTCAGGTGTGTGCGTGTGCCCCGCGTGCGTACGTGCGCTTGCCTGTGTGTGTGTGTGTGTCTCCAACGTGTGTGTGTGTGTGTTTACGTGCAGGAGTGCCACCGGCGAGGCGTGGCATGACATCATGCTGTCGTGTCTCGGGGGGAAGCCCTGTGATCCTCTGGCGGGGAACACTGAACCAGAGTGTGGCAGCCAGTTTGCCTACCTGTACTTTGTGTCCTTCATCTTCTTCTGTTCCTTCCTGGTGAGTCTCTCTACGTTTCACCTTCTGTCTCTCGCTCTCTTTCTCCCTCCCGGGGTGTACCTTTCTAGCCCTCCCACCGCCTCTGTCCCCTCATTTGTTACATGTCCCGGTCTTTTTCATTCTCTGTGTTTCTTTCTGTCTCTGCGTCTTTTGTGAGCTCTCGTTCTCTTTATCTCTGTATCCTGGGCTCTCTGTTTCTGTCTCTTTGTTATTATATTTGTTCTGTTTTCTCCCTTCCTTGGCAGGCGGTAGTGTACTGAACTTGACTGTTGTTTTAGATGCTGAATCTGTTTGTTGCTGTCATCATGGACAACTTTGAGTACCTGACCAGAGACTCCTCCATCCTCGGCCCACATCATCTAGATGAGTACGTCAGGATATGGGCCGAATATGACCAGGCAGCTTGGTGAGTGACACACACAGGCGTATACGAGTACATACCGTTTACTAAAGGAAATGTAACTACGCAAGCCTTACCACGTGACGCATCAACACCGTTTAGGAGAGGTCGGATATCTATACCAACGTAACGAACCCTCCGAATCAATGATATCAGGAGAAACACACAAACACATACACACTATGCCAATGGCTTCTTGTTTTTTTTTTTTTTTTATCTGTCAGTTGTTTTTAATCTTCCTATATCCGTTTGCCTCTGAGAATGAACTCATTCTGGGCACATGGTGTCCTAAATGTGTCTTCAGGTTAGACCACTACCAAAACCCTTGCCTCTGGCACCGGGTCTCATTACCTGGTGATGATGAAGATCTAATTGTCATGTTTCTGAACAGTGGATTTGAAGTGTGGTGGTGTTTCTCAATATGTATAATAACCTGCTCCGAGGGCAGAAGCAGGAGCACGGAACAGTCAGGACTAGATTATTTACACATGAAAGCATGTCAGATTTTACCAAGAGTGGTGGTCTTTCTCAATATGCAACACGTTCTGTCTGGTCACTGATGGGGATATATTTTCCTGACTTGATCTTTGGTTGCAAATCACAGGCACAATGGTCTATTTTTTATTTGTGTATTTTGTTACACAATTTCAGGGTTTTTAATACTTTATAGTGTGGGGAAATATCAGTGGAACAGATTCAAACAATGCTCCGGCAGTACGTGTGTACCAGAGGCAACAGCCAATACCACTGGACCACAGTCTACAACTTTTAGTGTTTTTTAAAACAATAATTTCTTGCTGTACCTTAACCTGATCAAACAAGCAAGCCATGTGTATACCGTGCACATGACCACCATCAACACTTGAAGCGGCATATTGAGAAACACCCGGGGGAGTTTGGTAGCGTTGAAGTAACCAGGCGCTAAATGACTCCACAGTCATTGACAGCATCAGTTTCAAGCCCCCACAGCGGAAATGATCCCGAATCTTTTTAAAACAACCCGTAAAGGGCCTTCCACACGCCTGAACCTCAGTGGACACGATGGAACGCGCCCCCAGACAGCAGCTTTGGGAGGAAAGGGAGGATCACGGACCTGAGAAGTAACCTTCTCAGTGACCCAGTCATCCCTCTTTCTCTGTGACACCCCCCCCCCCTCCTCCCTTGCGTGGTTTGGACTCCAACTCACACCTCTACCAAATCTGGAATCTGAATACGGACAAAACTTACTGTGGCCACAGACCTCCCCTTTACTGTGCTGTCTGTTAGATCCCAGTGGCCTGTGACACAACCTGAAACACACTAAGTTTCCAAGTATCTGTATTCCAGTGCCTGTTATCCATCTGCTGTGGTCTTATAAAGCCGTAGACGGTAGTGGGAGCAGCACACGAGGAGAGGGGAACATAGACCAAGATAGATGGGAACACACAGTGTCACCACAAGGCTGTGTCACAAGTGGCTATTACACATTAGACCGTTTAGCACTGACGTGCTTTTCTAGTTAATTAGCGATTCCTTAATTATACACCCACACACGTCCAATTACTGGCACATCCTCGGTCGGGGGAGACGGGGACGGGGGAATAAACAAGGGATGAGGAGTGCTGAGGACGATTTCTATCAGGAAGACGGAATGTGAGATGGGGATTTGTTTTGTAAGGAAGAGGGAATGTGAAATAGGGATGTGTTCTGTAAGGAAGAGGGAATGTGAGATAGGGATTTGTTCTATCAGGAAGAGGGAATGTGATATGGGGATTTGTTCTGTCAGGAAGAGGGAATGTGAAATAGGGATGTGTTCTGTAAGGAAGAGGGAATGTGAGATAGGGATTTGTTCTATCAGGAAGAGGGAATGTGATATGGGGATTTGTTCTGTCAGGAAGAGGGAATGTGAAATAGGGATTTGTTCTGTAAGGAAGAGGGAATGTGAGATAAGAGTGGGTTCTGTTAGAGCGAATAAGATATGGATTCTATTAAGAAAACAGGATGTGATACATGTAGTAATTAAACAGAGTGGGGCTAGTAGAAGAGAATGATAGCTACAGGGAAAGACTACAGTGTCAACGCAGAGGCACGGCACTACAGCTCAAACAGGTGACATGCCAACACAATGTACGTTTGTGTGTTTGTGTTTGTGTGTGGGTGTGTGGTCGCGTGTGTATGTCGAATGCCTATACAGCGTTCAGTAATGTTGTTGTGTATTACATAATATCCTGTTTCCTGTCAATGTTGTGCTCTTCTCTCTTCCTACCGTACTCTCTCGTCATGTTGGTGTGTTCTAACTCCCCTGTACTCTTTTTGCAGCGGTCGGATTCATTATAAGGATATGTACAGTTTATTGCGAGTAATCGACCCGCCTCTTGGCTTAGGAAAGAAATGCCCCCATAGGGTGGCCTGCAAGGTTTGACTTCCACTAAACTTCCTCAACACCACCTGCTACAGCATCCAAGAATGGAATGAGTGTCGCTTATCTGATCTTTTTGTTTTTTTATTTCATTTTGTTTTTATACGTTTTATTTTCATTTCTGTTTTATTCCCCCCCCCCCCCCCACCGTTTCTACTTGCATTCTGAAGTGAATTGAATGTGTAGGACAATGCAGACACCCAGAGAAGCATGGCGTTTTGCACTACTTGAAATGAGCAACCCAAAAATATATCATCATTTAAGAGTGTGATTATTAAACATAGCATACATCTCCTTGGGTCATGTTTGGTTTTCTGTTGTTTTGCTTGCGGTCGAGCCACGGCTAGGCACCGAGCTCGACTCACTGTGGGATCTGTAGCGTTGCATTGTTCTCGGGGAGGGGGACAGAAACTGCATTGACACCCCTCCCGCATTACGGTTCGACCCAGTCCCAGCAGTGGAGCTCAGTGCTTGACTCTGAAGTCCTCTGCTCTTCTATGCAACCCCCTCCCACTTGCATAGAACAATGTTTTACTACTACTACTAAAACTCTCTACCTCAACTCCCCTCCCCCTTGTCCTCCTCCTCCCTTCAACCCCTTAATGTCTTCTTGAAGAAGCTCCACCCCCCCCGCCCACCCACCCAGCACTGTCCACTCAGTCCAGCTCTAGACAGCCTCAGTCTCTCTCTTCTCTCTCTTCTATCTCTATCTCTTCTCTTTCTAACTCTCGCTTTCTCTTTCTCTCTCTAACCAGCCAAATAACCCTGTGTCATTTTCTTCCTCTCTACTCTTTCTCACTTGTCCTTCCCGTCTCTGTCTTTCTCGTTCTCCACTCCAATCTCTGCCTTTGTCCCCGCCCCTCGCACTCTATCCACTCCACCTGGTTGGCTGTGGCTGTTCTGGCTGTGGGCTGTTCTGCACTGACATGCAGTGGCAGGATCAGTTGCAGGGATATGTATGACCTGCTCAGGCAAATGAGCCCTCCGCTAGGCCTGGGGAAGAGGTGCCCGTCACGGGTAGCCTACAAGGTCAGGACCCTCAGAACAAGGGGGCCTAGCGGCCTACCCTCCGCTGTGCTGTGTCCGTAGTGTTGGTGTTTTCCTCCTCTCTCTCTCTTTATATATATATATATACATACATACAATATATTGTTGTTTTTTGTTTTCCGTTTTGCTTTATCTCCATTCTACTCTCTTTCGTTATTTGATGGAGGGAGCCCTGGTGTCGTTGTGGGGATGGGGGTTGGGGGGTAGGTGTTTTTTGGTTGGGATGTAAGGGTGTGGGGTTTAGGTCAAAGGTCAGTCAGGTTTATCCACAGGAAGGGGTGAACGGAGGGACCTTCTCAGCTCTTTTGCACCGTGTTTACTGACTGAAACACCCACACCGGGACACATACCCATTACCAAACACATAAACCCACTCCTTGAAAATGACCCTTTTGCCTGTCCGGGTTTTACAGGCATCTGACTAGAGTACCTAGAGGACTTGGATTCACCTCTATTGGACTAGGGTAATGGAAGTAGACTACTGGGGGTCTCCATTTATTAGAATGACTCTTTAAAAGTGTATATTCATTTGAGTGGCCGCTTTAATGTGTAAAAGTGGCAACATATTGATTAGAACAATTTGGTCAAGCTGGCAGAATAGCGGATGTCCATAGACACACACACATGCACAGACAGTAATAAAGTCCCATGCATATATACACAGACACACACAGCAGCATGCGAGTGCAGCCGGGCTTGGAAGGTCTGAAAGACTTCTGTACTCTGAGTCTCTCCATCCTGTGGATGGTGCTACAGCACACATTAACACACACACAAACACACAGTAACGAACAGGGCCAGGCCTCTGTCACTCTATTTTAAAATACAGTAGGTCAACACTAGTTTGCCGTAGTCTTTCTATATGGTAGGTCATCACCAGTTCATTATACAAAAGGTCACTAATTAACACTTTTCTGTTACATGATAGGTCAGCCTTTGTTTGTAATAAAGCAGATTAATCTTATACTTTACGCCATGTTTTGCTACACAGTAGGTTAACGCTGTTTTTTGATATTATGGTAGATCAAGACTGTAGCTTTTTGGGTCAAGACTTATTGTGTTTTCTAATTGTTCAGTAATGTAATTTGTTATACTGTAGGTATAACATAGGTCATTTGTCATTAACACTGTCATTTGTTTTATGTTATGTCAAAACTGCAGGTTGTTTTACGGTAGGTCATCTTAGTAGTTGGTTATACAGTAGGCCGATATTGTGATTTGTTATACGGTAGGTCGACACTGTAGATTTTTGTAAAGTAGCCCAACACTAATGTTTTATACAGTAGGTCAACTCCATAGTTTGTTATTGGTAGGTCAACTCTGGTTTATTATTTGCTTGGTCAACAGTATAGTTTGTTTTACGGTAGGTACACTCTGTAGTTTATTATTTGGTAGGTCAACAAAGTAGTTTATCTTTCAGCAGGTCAACTCTGGTTTATTTGGTACGTCAATAGAGTAGCTTGTTTTAATGTAGGTCAACTCAGTTGTTCATTATTTGGTAGGTCAACAGTGTAGTTTGTTTTACAGTAGGTCAACTCTCTCCTCAATTTTACATTAGGTCAATACTCCTAAATATACATTTCCAAGAATCCCTTTTCCACCAGACCCTGTTTCTTCTGTCAATGCAGTTCTTCTCTCGTTCCCGTCCCTCTCCTCTCCACATGCTGTCTTCACCCCCTTTTCACCTAGCACTGCATGCCCCCCCCCCCCCCACACACACACACACACGGCATTACAACCATGTCAATCCACTGTTTTAACCAACAAACACACACACACACACATTTAGCCATTTATTACATCACTCATGGCTACAAAATATCCTTTTATAGCTGAGAAATACTCTAAAACACACACACATATATATATATATATAGAATGGTGTGGTTGATCTTAGGGAACTAATTATGTGTCCAGGATGTTTGCATTCTACCACCAACATCCCTGATTCAAATAAACAGGATCTTACTGATCTGCTGGTCAAAAAAACAGTGTTGTTAATTTTTACACTTTGGCCATTTGTACATAAGAGCCACCAAAAAAGGTTTTGCACTTTAACATGTTACTTTTGTTTTAAATTAATATAAGAGCTATGCTCTCATAGTGTTTACAGACACTTATGTTTTTGTTATTAAGAACCAAATGGCGTTTTACAAAAACCAAAAAGGAAAAAAAGAATCTGGTACAAGCAAAGCTAGGGATCAAAGATAAGGTGTCCTTTAAAGTTTTCTTTGAAGATTGTGACTCCAGCAGACATGGAATAAAGCCACAGAGTTAGTCTAGGAAAAAGGATAGCCGGACTGGAAACAAGTTGTCTCATGCTATTACTCTAAAGGGAATTCAAAGTAATTATAGAGTGTGCAGAGGGCCCTTCACCAGACTCTGCCTTTCAAATGAGTTATAGAGTTAACACCCATGAACATATTTGTTAGTGACAGACAAATGTTTGTGGAATTTGTTTGGTTTATGTCCCGATTTACTGATTTCATTTGGCCTACAAGTCATATTATGCTGGCTTGTCATGTAATATCCATATTTGATTCCCGCTAAAGTCCGAAGGTGGAACATGAACACACACACTGCGCTAATTAAAACAGAATGTGACGTCATGCTGTTCTGCGGACAGAACAGTCAACGTCTGGTGGTAAATGTGCAGTTTTACAGTGTAGAACAACAACACCCGGTGTTCAGTTGTCATAGTAACACCACCCCAAGAGCAGCCGCCTGCACCGTGATATGAATGGTGACAATGTTGCTGTCGCCCTCCCTGCATGCCCGGGGTCTGTTTTGAACCAGGGATGTTGGTGGTCACTCTTGGCCCCTGTGACACCCTTATGACACCTTATGGCCCTGCTTGGGCAGGTCACTGTGAGCCTCAGGGGGCCGCCGGTGGAACAGCCTGTAGGCACAAGGGATCCCTTTACCTCCAGACACGGCTCTGTACCCCGAAACCCCTGGTGACTCTCCCCACCTGCCACTGCTATTCTAGACCTCCACGTCTAGCATCTCGCTCTCGTTCTCACTCTGCCTTTTGGAGGTTCTTCCCTCTGTTCATCCGTTCCTATTAGCTCAGCTCCTTTCTCATCTGTTGGCCTCACCTATGCCTTTTCCCTCCTCACCCCTTTGCCTTTCCCTGCATTACTCTGCTTCCCTCTCCAAGCCAGGTTTTTCCACCTACGTCCTGACAGCCTCCACCCTGAAGTGCGTCCCTGAAAATGACCCCCTCCAGACACACACACACACGCCCACCCTCAG
The DNA here is from genome assembly GCA_016801125.1 of Novumbra hubbsi. Classification (NCBI taxonomy): domain Eukaryota; kingdom Metazoa; phylum Chordata; class Actinopteri; order Esociformes; family Umbridae; genus Novumbra; species Novumbra hubbsi. The sequence goes on along the minus strand of JACXGK010003423.1, from coordinate 5,523 downwards.
CCCCTAGAATAACCTATAAACTCACACCCTTCTTCCCCCTCCCAGCTTCACCACCATCTAGTAGATGTCTATGTTACATAAGCAACAGTCCGAAATATCGTTTCCCCGCTCCCTGTGTGAACCACTACAAATGATGATGACCCGAAGAATGCCAGATCTCCCATCTCACCTGGGACCATCTCTAACCACTTTCCCAGTGAGAGGTCAAAGCAGAAACATCACCTTTTAACGCCCACCCTTCTCGGTTCTTTGACAAAAATCCCTAGTCTTCAGGCAGGACTGCTGTGTCATGGACTAGGCCAGCTTGTGTCGTGGTAGATGTCTGTTTTCCTGTTTCCTGTTTCCTCTTCCTTACCTTTTGCTGTTCTCTCTGGCTGCCATTTCTCTTCTCATTCTCTAACTGCTCCAACGTTTCCACTTCAAACACGCCTCATAAAACCACCGGCATCTCCTCTCAACTCCTCTGTCTCCTTGATTCTTTTCGGACTCAGTGTTTTCCCTCCCCCTAACACGTTTGTGTAGCCCTTCTAAGGTAGCCTTAATTACAATTTGTACTCATCTTAACTTACAAAAATGCCTGCCACGGCAGCCATCGTGATCTTTTTTAGTATACCTCGATCCACTGAATGATTCTCTCACCTATTTACCCTGACAGGCCCTGCACACATTATTCATAGAGAGATAAGAGGATCTGTAAAAAAAAAAAAGAGATACATGACACCTCTCTGTGGAACACCAACAGCCTTTCATCTAATATCTACTAGGATTTTACATGTCGTTTAGAACGATGTTATGTTCTCCTCCAGTCACCGCTACCTAATCCAAACCAGATGAACATTATTATATTGATAAACCACACAGAGAATGCTTTCTGTGTATGGCTGCGCAACTGATTGTCCTGTGAGGCATATGTGATGGCACTGCATGTTGCATGCATGGGGGGTGGAAGGGGTCTTAGGCTAGGAGGATTGGTGATCGGCATGGAATGCTGCATGTCTGGGATGTGCCCGTGAAAAACTTGGCCACGGGAATGTCACACACACACATTTATGTCATGCTGTCCACGTATGTGTGTGTGTGTTGGCTCTTATCCATGCCCTCTTTTATTGACAAGACTTAAAGGTGGATAAAGGATAAAGGAAAACGGTGTTGATACCCTTACCTGTTCCTCAGTTTTGGTTTATCGCTTTATCACCTTGTCTGTGTCAAACTCTGGAAACCTCCGATCCACTAGGGGGAGCTCTGTTAGAAGCAGCTAGTCGTCTCATTTATCTTAGATCAGATGTCCTCAAGTCTTCGCCTACACCATTCAAGAGCAAAGACGTAGGGCCAAGATCTTTGGTTAGTATCTAGTTTCATCACACACAGATGTCTCAATCAGACTCTACTGAACCTGTGAGTTCCAGTAACACAAACATTAGATTCAGATTTCAGATGTCTGGGTACTTGACCAACAGTAACGGGTCACAATAGACACCTTGCAACTCTAATCAGGCATGATAATGGAGTATTTATCCCTTAGGCTCTCACAGGCTATAGAACGGTGATGGTGTTATTTCCGCCACCATACAGTCAAATGACTGTCAGTATCGTTCATTAATGTCTACTTGGCACTGACAGTACTTAATAACAACTCATTACTGGTGTAGCCATGAAAGTGACATTGATCTACTGATATGCAGATAGGCAAAGAGACAGACTTATAGGACCTGCTACAAATAATATACTACAGAGCCCCTTCCCCTCACCCACCCCCCCCCGACCACAGCCCCTCCCTACTGCTCTACCCCACCCAGTTTCCTTACCGGGAGGTTCAGCACACACTCCCCTGAGGAAAAACACTCCCATTTTCCTCACCCGTCTCCCCCTGGCTCTCCCCAACAGAGGCTGCTGCGGATGGACCTCCCAGTGGCCGACGACAACTCCGTCCACTTCAACTCCACCCTGATGGCGCTGATTCGCACGGCGCTGGACATAAAGATCGCCAAGGGGGCGGAAGGTTCGAAAAAAAAAAAAAAACTCTCCTCCTTGCTTCTCGTTACTGTCTTTCCCTTGTGTCCTGTGAACGTCGAGAGCAAGGCAATGCAGTGTCACTTTGTGACGGTTGTCTGTGGTCTCTTGAGACCGACCGGGCTCCCCTCCGCCGCTTCCACTGTGTCCGAGCAAAGCTGTTTTGTCTGTAGTGTCTTGGGAGGTTTCTGTGAGTACTGTCTGTAGTGTCAGTGGGACGAATACTAAGGTACAGCTCTTTTTGTTTTTTTACACTTTGTAGAGTTCAAAGATAGACTCAGAGAAATCACGGACAAGCCACACACAGCAGGTTAGGTATTGAGAAGCAAAACTTGCACAGGTTCCCTTTTCACCGGTACAGTGTGGTAAGCCAAAAGGTAGAACCCGCAAATCTAGAGCAACTTTCATTTTAATGAGTCTATGTTTAAATCTTCTGTGAATACCAGACAGCGTACTAACCCAGTGTTTTTTTATGTCCGCCATCTTGCCGTTCGGATTCAATTGTGTGTACTTTGTTGCACTATGTGCTTTAGGACTAGTTATGTTACTTTGGTCATTCATAGGCATTTCAACTTTGAGTCAAGGTATACACCTATTCTCTTGTGTCTGTTTGCGTGTTTGTTTTTGTGTTTGTATGTCCTTCCTTATCCCTCTACGATATTGTTATTATTTGTATCGATGTGCGTGTGTGTGTGTGTGTGTTGCATTTGTATATGTGAGCCACGGTCTATGCGTGTGCCTGTTTGTGTGTGTGTGTTTGCGTACATGTGTTATTGCGTGTGTTTAGGTGGTGTAGACAAACACCAGATGGACGCCGAGTTGAGGAAAGAGATGATGGCGATTTGGCCCAATCTCTCCCAGAAGACCCTGGACCTCCTGGTTACGCCACACAAGTGTAAGTTACTGTGTGTTCGGGCCGCGACGCCAATGCAACGTGATCACCCAGCGTCTGTTTACTTCTTCACACCACCCGAGGACAGCTTCTCTCAGTTTTCCTTTGCTACTGCACCCCCTGATACGGCAGGCACGACCTCCACACAAACACACCACCCCATGACCCCACCCCTCCGTCAGTCCCAGTCCAGTAGACGTCCTATCCAGCCTCTCCACGCAGCTCCACCAGCGCCGGTTCCGTTTTCCAACAGCAGGACATCTACCAGATGTATGCCTCTGTACCCCAGGCCAGCCCAGTCACCCACACATACAAATGTGGCCAAATGTACCCAGCGGGTTGCTTCCTAAAGCCCTAATACAACACTTTCCACAGCCTATCCCACTGATTCCAGAGCGGTTCCAACTCCAGCTAGCAGAGGCTCCACCTCTGTGCCTGAGATCAGGGGGTGCCTCTCTATAGACCAACTCTCTATAGTAGTCTTTTCACTCCAGGGAGTTAGCTCATAGAGCAATGCTGCAGGTTAGAACACTAACTTCTGTACAATCTCTGAGCAATACACGCATGAATAGGAAGCACCAGTGCCAAAGAACTAGTTGCTTATATGGATATGAAATGTAATATACTATGTAATATGACGTACCATACCTGTAAAGGCTTACAAGAGGCTCAGTGTAGTTACCCAGAATACACTGTAACCTGCTAATACTATTCAAATTTAGTCTGTGGTAGTTTAGCATTCTGGTGGACATGACATAAATGTCCCAGAACACAATGCTTGTGAAAGCACTTTAGTTTGTTTCATGGAGAATTTGAGATCCACTCCAGAAACCTGGTGATTAGTATTTTTCAAAAAAACTTTATCTTTATTGATAAATTACGAGGTTCACATTCCACTATGTAGATCTGCTTTTTACTTCTGAGAACTCAAGAGGGGACACATTGGTCCAGCGTTAGAATGAACCTAGTTCTGTCGGCAATGACCCATACCCGGTCAGGGTTTTCCATGCAGATAATGAAGTGGGTTGAGTCTTGCCTGTTAAGGGCATCACTCAACCAAAGACAGAGAAAATGTGACAAACTATAATTATTCACTCTGTCTGTTTGTGAAAAGACTATCGGCTCTTTGTTTGTTTCTATGTGTACGTACGTGTGTGTGTGTGTGTGTGCGCGCGCGTCTGTGTGTGTGTGTGTGCGTACGTGTGTGCGCGTATGCGTGTCTGTGTGTGCGTGCGAGTGCGTGTCTCTGTGTGCATGCCGTGTCCCCTTCCCTCCCATCCCTCTCGCTCAGGGTCCCATAAATGGTGGTCTAATCGTGCAGGGTAACCTGTCCCTTTCCCAGCAGCCACCGACCTGACCGTGGGGAAGATCTACGCCGCCATGATGATCATGGAGTACTACCGCCAGAGCAAGGCCAAGCGCTCGCAGGCGCGACTTGAGGCGGAGCAGGTACAACTACTGTCCCTAGGAACCGTCCCCAAACCATCAGGCAACGCAGACTGACTGGGGGCAGAGTCAAACTGGCTAGATATACTGACGCGCGTGTTCGCTACAGTGACCGGAGCAGAGCTGTGACAACCCACAAACCCAACCGCTCTTGTTGTGATTCACCCGTGATGTGGTTGTTCCCGAGTTACTGGGGTACAGTAGGATAGAAGAACACCACATTGGAATAGATGAGCGATTATGTAATCCTATGTAATATTTTAATTTTATTTGTATAAAATGCCTTGTTATAAAAAAATCAAATTCACAATAGAGATTCCTAATTGGCTCGCACCTTGTGAAAGTTAGCTGAATCGCAGCAACACCAGTTTGCATTCAAACCCACCGTCCCCTTATAGCATACTTGCTATACTAACTTTTGCTTTGTGCTGAACAAAGATGCAAGATGGCACAATCATTTCTTACACTATCCAGTGCTTTTTTTCTCACTTTTCAAAAAAATTGTGACTGTGACTGCAGATACTTTTTAGTGTTATTTAAATGTTGCCAGCAAGCCAGAAAACCGTTCTGTTGAATATGTATTGGTTTAACAAAAAGTCTTCTGTGGGAAAAGTTTGGGAACTGCTGTGTTAGTGCATGTTGTCACACTTTCTATGCATTTGTTATTTAATGAAGGCAGACATCTTGTTTTGGTGATGGCTTATTCTATATGGCTTAAAACTATTAACCAACTTGGCAAAGCAATTTGAAAAAGAAGAATGTGCAGATTATTGTCTCCTGATGACCTGGATAGAATCATGGGATCCTTCTTTAGTCCATGCCATTGACTACATTAAAATGGAGCATGCCTTAAATGAGGATGTCCATCATAAAATAGGCCTCTAGCCTAATTGGGTTTGTAGGTGTATGAGTGTTGTCTGTGTGGCCCTCTGATGGACAACGTCTGTCACTACTGGTCCATGTCCATTATCTTGCCACAGGGCTATATCAGAAAGCAGTATGACATGTTTTCTAGATCATCTATTCACAAAGCAGAAGATTGTATTTCAAGCACAATTATAGAAATAAAGCACAATTGTTTTGTAAAGAAGAGGGGCTTTCCTCGCTTGAGAAAACCCTCTGAATCAGCCTAGAAGTGGGCCGGAGATGGGGGGTGGGGGGGGGGGGGGGGGGGG